>JABUQX010054053.1:0-15000 GCA_015478945.1 Trachelipus rathkii | reverse complement strand
AAATGATATTAAATACGGACATAGAAAATTTACCTCACAATCTATTCTGGATGGTGGTATACAGAAGTGTAGAATGTGTTGAAACTATATTACAAGTGAAAGATACTCGTGATCTGAAAAGGACTACAATTGCTACAAAGCTGAATACGACTACATTTGGTACAAAAGAATACTTCTTTGAAGAATTTACTCTGCGGAGGGCATATTTTAAATCGGTACCTGCTATTTTTAGTTATTTAAACGATCTCTTTGATATGAGTATTATGTGTAAGGATTTGGTATACAAAACTGATTTGCGTACCTATGAAGATAAAGTAATAATATCTTTAAGATCAAAAGTAAGTGTTAAACTGGCGAGACGTGATATGTTTTTCTCGACCGATCAACCCATGGCCAGCTCAAATATATCCGTAAGCGGTATGTGTGAGCTGGACTATACTTCATGATTATCCCTACTATGTCTTTGAAGAGGCGGTTATACTATCTGTGGAGAATAACCGCATGACTCCACATGAACAAAGATGAAGCAGATCGAGTACTGCATTATACATGTACCCCGTCCGAGATGCTCAACCACCCAGGTATGGCTTATGTATATACAAATATAATTGATCATCAATATGTAGGTAATACTAAAGCTCCTTTATTAAGAGTAGTGTATTTCCCCAAAGAGATAAAGTATAACATTCCCTAATGGTTCATTAACTCCTATATAAAAGCAAGTGAAATTAAGAAACATTAATCGCATATAAAAGATGTAGAAGAAATCCCTTCCCCTTTACATACCGGAGCCAGTGTTATGCAAAGATTCATATTAGAAAAGAAGCAGATGCAAGTAATTACAGCATAATGGAGTTATATATGAAGAGGTGTAGAGTCAGGATATATTTTTTTCATTCAATTAACCATACTCTCACAGTGGAAAGATAGTATAAGAAAGATACTCCTGTAATAATGGAGGAAGAAAGGGTATTCAGGGGAACAAAAATGCAGAGGGGGTATGGCCTTGGTGGATTTTTTGCCAAGCTATGGAGAAGTGCAAGGCCTCTACTCAGGAGAGGTGGGGAGAACATAGGTAAAAAAGCTATAAGAACAGGTTTGCATACTATTCAAGATATTGCGGCAGGAAATAATCCTCGCACAGCATTAAAAAGACGTATGGCCGATGTTTCAGATGAGATGTTGGATGATGTTAAGCGTAAAATAAGACGTAAAATGTCAGGTCAGGGGCAAGGCACCAAGAA
This sequence comes from Trachelipus rathkii, assembly GCA_015478945.1. Lineage (NCBI taxonomy): Eukaryota > Metazoa > Arthropoda > Malacostraca > Isopoda > Trachelipodidae > Trachelipus > Trachelipus rathkii. The sequence goes on along the minus strand of JABUQX010054053.1, from coordinate 13,756 downwards.
GATTGTCATAAAGAAAAAGACTAAGCGGAAAAAACCTTTAAAGAAAAAATGTATTGATGTATTTGCTATTTAATTACTAACTGATAACTTTTATACGAGGTGTGTATTACTGTATATAAGTAATGTTTTTCATGAAAATGTTCATTATACTACCAGAACTCACACATACAAGATGCGTTTCCTTCATCCTTCTAGTCCTAATTGTGGTAAGAGTGAATTGGATCTCTTCTCCATGAACCCGACACAGATTAGCGTTAGCGATTCCAACTTTATCAGTATTAATCCTATGCATTCAATTACCAATACAGATGTCCTCTAGAGTTCAATATTCCAGGCACTTCTGATCAATACCTAGATCCCTCTAATGTGTTTTTATATGTAAAAACGAATTGAAAAAACCTGATGGTACAGATCTTCCTTCGGGTGAATGACCATATAGTATATACAGAACAAATTTCCTGTATACATGTTTCACCCAGGTTGAAGTCTATCTTAACGGAACTTCACTAGGTGCGTCAGCGGCTAATTATCCTTATAGAAGCTATATAGAACATTTGTTAAATTATTCAGACGACGGTAAACCAATCTCATCTCCAAATCATGTTTTTATAGTTTCAAAGATGAAGCTGCACATATAGATAAAGCAGCTAAAGTCATAAATAATACTTATGAATTTTACGGTCGATTAAATGGCGATATCTTCTCTCAAGAAAGACTCATTCTACCATCTGTAGATACTAGAATCATTTTATCGCGGTCAAATTCCTAAATACGCTCTTAAAATAAAAAGTAAGCCTACTGCTACAGCTGTATGTCCAGAACCTGTTTTCAAACTGTTGGAGGCTTATCTCTATGTTAGAAAAGTAAAATTATCACCACAGCGTCATTTGGAAATTGAAAATTCGCTTTTGAATACTACAGCAAAGTACCCCTATTAAGAGAGTTGAAACCAAGATATTTAATTTCACTCAAGGATTATCGAGTATCAATATCCCTAACATTGTGAACGGAAATTTACCACAGAAAGTAATAATAGGGATTGTCGAACATGAAGCCTACTCAGGAAATTATAAAAAGTCACCCTATAAATTCACACCTTTCGGACTTAGGGGTATCAGTTTACATGTGAATGGACTGCCACACGGACGTGATTATGAAATGTTATACAACCGCGAGACCATATCTCTCTGTACCGTCATTTTACGACTTAAAATAGCAATACTGATATTCATGTAAGATAGTGCGGACAGGTTAAATTCTTGAAGAATACGCAAAGAATAGTAATTTATACGCCTATGATCTTACTGCAGACCTTTCAGCTTGTAACGCCTATCATTTTAACATTTTGAGAAAGGGTACCCTAGGACTAAGTCTCTCTTTTGGATCAAGTTTACAATCACCCATCACTGTAGTGGTCTATCTTGAGCATCCTCAACTCATTGAAATTGACAGGACAGAGTACGTAACGTTATTTTGAATTATTAAAGATGAATGAAGAGGAAATACAATCGGTGTTTAAAAATGAACCTCGCTTTTTAGGGGTGCTCGCTATTAACGAAATAAACTCTGTAAAGTTGGAGAAGGATACCTGCTTCATATTCAATACCATTGCCGCTCACATCACCTGAACAGGACATTGCGATTTTCCGTATATAGATCAAAAAACTACTCTGTTCACATAAACTGATTCTTGAATTTTAAAATTTATATGAATAATCATTTTATATCACCTTATTTTAAAAGTATAATAATGTAAAGTTGTTGTAAAAAACTTATGTCTTTTAAACCCTGTTCACCCTTATATTCTAATTGTGTGCGAGTCTATTGTATTTAATTTCTATTATATGCTTTTTAAAATAATGTATTGTTTTAATAAACTTGTAAATACTATTGATGCTTAAAAATTGATGCAATGATTTTATAGTTCTAATTATGTAATAAAAGCTTTAAAATGAGAAATGCGATTTTACTACCAAAACTTCTATATATTAAAACAAAGTTTTATAAAATTTCGTACAATTTTATTAAAATAAAATGTTTATAAACAAAATAAGTGTGTTTTTCTTACATTACAATTTTAAATAATAATAAAACAATAATAAAATCAATAAAATAATAATAATATAAATTAATAATAATAATAATAATAATAAAATATAATATAATAATAATAATACATAATAATTAATAATAATAATAATAATTAAAATAATAATAATAAAAAGTATTAAAACAAAATAAAAATATATAAAAGAAAACATAATATTAAATAAAGTATTATGAGTTAAAGCCAGGTTAAAGCATATGATAAAAGCATGTAAAACAGTTAAAACAAAAGCTACTAATCCCTTTGGTGCTAGGTAACACCTCTATTGATTTACTGTTATTAAGGTATGTAATGTTAATAATTATATGAGTTAAAGCAGTTAAACATATGAGTTAAAGGCAGTAAAACATTAAGTTTAAAGCAGTAAAGCAGTAACAAAAGAATTACTAATCCCTTGTTGCGAGGTAACAAACGTTATTGATTTACTGGATTTACTGCTTAAAGTATGTAATGTTAAATAAATATATGCATTAAAGCAGCTAAAACATGAGTTTTAAAGCAGTAAAGCAGTAAAAACAAAAGCATACTAAAACCTTGGTGTTAGGTAACACCTCTACTGATTTACTGATTTACTGCTTTAAGGTATGTAATGCTTAATAAATATATGAGTTAAAGCAGAAAGTTAAAGTTAAAGCAGTAAAACAGTAAAACAAAAACATAACTAATCCCTTGGGTGTTAGGTAACACTCTACTGATTTACTGATTTACTTTTTTAGGCTGTAAAGTATATGTTTTTTAATAAAAAATGCATACAATTGTAGTAAAAATGAATGATTCATAGTATATTTGAAAAGAAATTCTTTTTGAAGGAATGAATCATATTTTTTGTGTATTCGCGCGGAAATATTGCGTCTGCGGGCGCACGCGGCGGCGGCTGACGCGGAAAATATTGCGCCTGCGGGCGCACAGCGGCGGGCGGGTAATATTGCGCCTGCGGGCGCACGCGGCGGTTTCACTGCGGGGCTCACCTGCGGACGCGGACTCGGAAACGTTTGCGTTTTCACTGTCCTCAACTGTGTAACTCTTTAGATATATATTCTGTCGTTGCTTATAGTGCTAGAAAAAGACTAACCATAGTAATAGGAAGCATCCTAAGCAACTTGCTAATATACACCAATCGAGTCCTCATACCTATAACCTAGGGGTAGACACCCATATTAGGGCTATTCTAGGCTCAGGGGGAGGCTAGAAAAGGCTTGAAAAAAGTGGCATTCAGTTGGCACTATGGGCACTCAGTTGGCCCTATGTGGGCACTCACCTGGCACTCATGGAATACTCATAGAACACTAGGCACTCATTGGCACTCCCTTGGCACTCACCTGGCACTCACCTGGCCCACTCATCTAATACTCCATAGGAACAGTAATAGAACACTCCAAGACATCCTACGGTATTAGACCATTCAAAATTGTACGAACCGTCCAAAAGCTGAACCATCAATAAACTGAGGTCATCAAGATAGTCACCTTAAAGATGAACCGGCCAAGCATGACGTCATCAAAGATGCAGTCATCATACATGCTGAGTCATCAAAGTGATGCCAACAAAGCATGAGCATCCAAGATAACCATTTCAATATAGGTGTCATTCAAAGAGACGTCATCAAAAAAAAAGCTACAAGGTCAAAAAGCTACAAGAGCCAAAATTGTCCCCTGGAATACAAAAGGGTTGACCGAAAAATTTGGGTTCTCAAAATTACCCCCATGCAAGCCCAAAGGCGTTGGCCGAAAAATTTAGGTGCCGAAAAAAATTAGGATGGCCAAAAAAATTTAGGGTTTTGGCAAAATTGACCCCTGCGAAGACCAAGGGTTGGCAGTGTGTGGTGTGTGTCGTGTGTGTGTGTTTTGATGTGTGTGTGTGATGTGTGTGTGTGTGTGTGTGTGTGTGTGTGTGTGTGTGTGGGGCAGGTGTCACCGCAGATGGAAATAAGTTAGGACAGATCCAAACAGGTCAGGTACCTACATGACCTCATGTTAGCACAGATACCTACCAAAGGTAAGATGACAGGCACATGGCTGAGCTCAAGATAATCCCTACTAATACCTCCAATGACCTTTAAGAATGGTCAATTTCAGACCTTGATACGGTATCAAGGCCGAAATATCAAGGCCAAAGCCGAAATATCAAGGCCAAAACATCAAAAAAGGGGCTAAGCCCCTAAAGGGGGGCCAAAAATAGGGGGCGCTACGTACTACGGATGCTTCGCATCCGTTTGGCGCGCGCGAAGCTACAAGGCCAAAAAGGTCAAGGCCCAAAAAGGTCAAGGCCCAAAAAGGCCAAGGTCAGGTAAAAATTTGGGCTCAAAAAAGGTCAAGGTCAAAAAAGATCAAGGCCAAAAAAGGTCAAGGTCAGGCAAAAATCGGGTGGTCCAAAAATGAGCCGGGTTGCAATATCCCCTCCCTACTACTACCGAGCATTCCGTTACTGGGAAATTTAACTCGCTCCTGGACATGGCTACGGTGGGTTCTTTGAAGGTTTAATTGGGTTAACTAAAACCCACCTCAAGAGAACTTAAAAAATTATCTTGGTCATATATAAAGAATTTTACACAGTTCTCGCTGAGATCGAGCTGGTTCTTAATTACTTAATTACCTTTTGGAAGACGAGCTCCAATACGAGGAGCTTTTTATCTCTCCCACACACTCGTGGGATATTAGCTTAATACTTTCTTATTCCTGAAGACCTTCTAAAATCGGACACTGGTTACCTGGATCCGGTCAAATTAAATAAAAGGTATTGGTATATAATTTCGCTTATTTCCAAATTCAAGATTGGTTGGAGTAAAGACCATTTTCTTAATCGTAAACAATCGTGGAATGTTTCTGGCCATACTAAAATTGATACCGGTGATGTAGTTTTGGTAGAGGACAATTGTCCCGGTCTGAAATGAAAAGTAGGTATAGTTAAAACCATCCACACTTCTCCCGATTGGTTTGCAAAGTCAGTATCATTAGATACAAAAAAAAATGAGGAGATTAATAGTGCTATAGTGCATCTGTACCCGTTTGAAATTCATTCTAATATTTTTGAAATAGACAACTTATCCTCTTCAGTGGAACCTGCATAGACATTGGGTTCCCAACCGGAGAGAGCTACACATCAAGCTTAAATTTTAGCGTTTAGAGAGACAACGTATTAAGGCTATTTTTTTCAGACAAGGAATAGGTAAAACATTTTTTTTTTGACAAAACATATAAAATATTTTACAATTGGACATTACGTACACTGCGCAGAAAAGTCTTTTATCTTGTGATCTGTTGGTACAACTATAGAACTTTTATCTTGGTTTCCTTGCACTCTGGGAGAGTTGAATGATATTTAATTTAACTAAACTAGGTGTAGACATATTATTTTAAGCCAGCTGTAGACTGCAAACCAACCGAGGATTTCAGGACAATTGTATGATGTTCATATTTTTTACCATATTCCCTTTTTGGAACTTAATTATCCTAAGCCGCTCTCTTGTTTGTCACTTTCCCTGGGTGGTTGGATGTGTGTATAATGCATCATGTAATGCCGGATGAAGTAATTTCCGGGACTTTAAAGAGGGGATGTCCTCTTTTTATACATTTCCCTGGAATATAAATCTGACACCCATTTTTAACACTCAGTCCTCACTTTCCTTCCGGGAAATCATATTGTCCGTGTGTTTTTGGCTTTCCCAGAATCAAAGATCTCCTTGAAATGGAAATATATTTGGTTTGCTCGTTTCATTGAATCAAAATTACTGTCTGGTGTAGTGAGACGGATGACTGCCCTCAAAGAGGTGAATATAAGCCTTAGTTGCTAGGGATGGTCGATGGTTATTTTTTTCCCCTTTTGTCCTACGATGGTTGAGGACCAAAACAAAATATATTTCCGGGTGTCGTATTAGTGATCTCCTATGGAAAAAAAGTTCAAAATGTTAGATTAGCGCCAAAGAAACGGAGTATCCAGTACCTTATATGCTATTCATCATTTGTGAACTTAGAGTACAGACGGTATACCTTAGAATAAGTGAATCACTATTTTTGTTGTCATCCGTATCTCCTAGAAGAACTTAGGCTTTCGTCCATTTTTTTCTTTTTATTGCAGTACAAGAAACATAGTCTTCAATCAAATTTTTCTCCTCTCTTCGGTGGCAGTTTAATATCAACGATCTTAAAGATTCCAAACATTATTATTATTATTATTATTATTATTATTATTATTATTATTATTATTATTATTATTATTATTATTATTATTATTATTATTATTATTATTATTATTATTATTATTATTATTATTATTATTATTATTATTATTATTATTATTACTATTTTAGGGCGCTATGGCTAGAAGAATTTTTTCATTTGTTTCAGAATGGGGAGAAGGTAGTTTTTTAGCAATCAGAATTTGTTTATATAAACAATCATTTCACATTCGAATACAGTAGAAATTTGTTTCCATTATTTAATCATTTTCTCACCACTCACGATATCAAAAGGAGGTCATCAACCACTAGATTGCAACATAGGTAGCTGATCCTTTAGACCAAAAGGCATTCTTGTTTCACTAGCCAGTTGCATGCCCACCCTTGACTTAAGTTGTTGCATCTCACGAACAGTGTGTCATTTTCCTCGCATTGTGTTTTAATGTTTCTGTCTCGTTATTATTATTATAATGCAGAAACCATTAACTTTTTACTAGCAAATAATTTTTCACTATCAAAATGTAAATATCATTTGCATTTTTAAGTGTTTGCATACCATTACGTCACATTCCTTTAAGTATTTTGGAGGGTGTAACTGAGGAGAACTCAGGTAAGCATAGAACCCCTTTTATTTTTTGGTTTTTACACACGAGTTTAAATCAGTTTGAAAAATCACAAGAGGAGTCAACATTAAAGTGACGGAGCGTGAAATTTCATTACACTCCAATTTCATTCATTGATGAGACGTAACAAACCTTACTGTCTCTGATTTTTATCCATCTTGTTGCTTTAAATCATTTTTCCTTTTTTCAAGAAACTTTTAAGATTTTTAATTTTCGTAAGAGGCAATTAAGAGAACAGTGGTAGCTAGGTTACGGTCCCGCTACCACTTATTCATAGCCTAAGAATGCTCATGCATGCCTCTGATTTCAGGTGAATATATATATATATAATATATATATATATAATATATACTATACTATACCTGTATACTATACATATCATAGTATATAAATATAGATATATATATATTATTTATACATATAATTATGTATATATATATATAGTATATACTATATACTATATTCTATATAAGAATATATATTATATATATATATATTATATAGTACTACATATATTAATATATAAATATATTATACATATTTAGTAATATATAATATATAATATATAATATATATATATTATATATAATATATATATATATATATATATATATATATACATATATAAATTATATAGTATATATATATAATATAATATATAGTATATATAAATTATAACATATAGTACAAGGAGAAATATATATAATTCTGTCATATAATTTCAAAAAAAAGGTATATGTATATATATATATATATACAACTATAAATATATATCATATTAATATATATCTATATCACCTTACCGCTCATTTAGGTTTCCCGCTAGCGCCACCTCCTGACCCGAAAAACTTAGTCCCTAGTCGCTTCCTCCGCATCTTATTCAGAACCATCTCAAACCTCCGCTACTCGCAAGTCCGGCCACGTCTCCCGCTAAAAGTTGCGACTTCACATATATGATTTAATATTTAAATACTAAATATCATGTATATATCCTAACGAAAAAATCTTATTATAATGCATTATATGAAAAAATTAATGAATATCGTACAAAATTCAAAGATTTCCACTTCCTGCCCTGTCGTCTTCATAAGACAAGAGATCCATATTACCTTTCAAAAAATTAGTGCCTAAAAAAATTAAAAAGCAGTTAAGGTGACCTCTTGGCCCTCAAAATTATCGCCCACAATACTAAATTATTCGCTCACAACCGCAGAAACTAGAGGAGAGTCGTAATTATATTTTCATGAACAAGTCAAACAAATTTCTGCCCATGTGAAAGGAAAGATTTGTCCTTGGCTGATGAGAGTCTGGTGTAGTCACCTCCAAGCAGTCCTTGTAATTTAAGGTCCTCACCCTCAACATCATTCGCCTCCCTTCTGAAATATTTGACCACCCGCCACCCATAAGAAGTCATTTCGTCCAAGACTTAGTAAATCAAAATGAAGCTGACTCCTGCATTAGTCGATGCAATGCTTATCCCGTACAGTCAGAGCTATACTAATATATATATATATATATTTAATATAATATAAATATATTATATTATATATTATAGATTATTATATATATAATATATTAATATATACATATAGTATATTATATATATATATATATATCAGATATATAATGAATGATTAGATTAGTGCTATTTCTTATGATTTAATAATTACAAATTCAATTAAAGTTATAGATGAGGTTAATAGCTATTCAGTCTATAAAATCAACTTAAATGTTATTTATGTATATGATGTACCCTTCTAAGTGAGGTTGAGATTATTTGGAAGTTATTATTAAAAAACAATAAGTCTAAGACTAAAAGTATAATTCTAGTATGATAAAACTTTAAAATAAAACATATTATATCTCACTCTATTATAACACAAAATAAGAATTCTTAATAAGTAAACATATTTCATTTTTTTAAAGTTTTGGTGCGGAACAAAAGAGCGAAACTTTTTTTTATCCGCACGTGCAACCGCCAATTTCCTGACGACTCCGCACCTCCTCTAGTCCGCACCTTTTCTTGTAGTCCGCTCGGAAGCTGACTATAGCGGACACTATGCGCGCTACTAAAATGCGGAAGTGCCACCTCTGAATAATATATTTATATTATATTATATAATATATATAATATTATATATAATCTATATATATTATATATATATTATAATTATTATATATTATCGATATATTATAATATATATATATAGTATTATATATACAATATAATATATATATAAATATTATATGATTCTGATGTCTGTTGGCGGAAAGATAGTGTAAAAAACAGAAAAAATAGCAATGGGATAACATCTCGAAACAGATGAAAGATAAAGGAATTTAAAGAAAAATAAAGAACCCTCTCAAAAGAATCGTGGATTCAGAAAGCATGAGATAGCTGAGCTTGGAAAGAATCAAGTTTCAAGAAAAGCAAAAAATACCCTTGATAATTTTTAATTAATTTTTCCTCTTTCATTAGAAATTTGAACATAAAAATATTCTTATATCATTTTGCAGATTTACAATATATATCAAAAATATATTGTGAAGCAACAGAAGTTTAAAACACTATGTTCCTTTAAAGATAAGATCCATAAAAGACGAGCATAAAAAGTCCGCCTCTTAACATGATAAATATTATAGAAAGATTGGTACCCTATACATCAGAATATACCCATCAATAGTTTGTCAACTATATATAGCTGACTTTCGAAATGGCTGCTTGGAAATTGGGACACCTAACAGATTTTTGTATCTTCCCGTTTGTATGTGTAGATTCACATCGTGGTAATGGTGATAGTGTATAAGTTAAAGATAATGACAATAATAGTTAAGAATAATAAGAAAGTTAGAATTACGTGAAAGGTGAAGAACTTAAATAGTGATAATACTAACATTTTTGTTTGCGAAAATATAATGAAATGATTGATATAATAATAATATATATTATAATAATAAAATAATAATTAATACATAATAATAATAATATATAATAATAATAATAATAATAAGTAAATAGAATAATAAAAGTAATAATAATAATTAATAATAAATAATAATTCACTAATAACAGTTAAATTCATTCAGTACTCATTTATTCCCTTACATCAATAATAAAAATAAAAACGAAAAACTCATAATATAAATAAATTATATAATATTAAAACTTTTTAATAAATAGATCCTACTTAACAAATGATAATTAATAGAGCATGTTAGATAAAGTTAAAATTATAAATAATAATAATAAAATAATGAATAATAAGTAATAATGTAAAATAATATTAGTAATAATAATAATAATAATAAAATAAAATAATAAATAATAATGAAAATAACGACAACTGTAATAAATGTAACAATATTATCAGGATATATTACATAATAATAATAATAATAATAATAATAATATTATAAGATAATTAATATTAATAATAATAATGAAAATAATAATAATAATAAATTAATCAATAAATAAATAATAAGATAATAATAATAATAATAATAATAATAATAATAATAATAATAATTAATAATAATAATAATATAATAATAATAATAATAATAAATAATAGAAGAATAATAATATTAAAAATAATAATATATAATCAATAATAATAATCAATAATAATAATAATAATAATATAATCAATAAAATAAAATAATATCAATATAATAATAATAATAATAATTAACAATAATGAAATAAAATAGTAACAATAAAAACATGATAGTAGTAGTAGTAGAATATAATAAATAATAGAAATATATAATATATAAAAAAAATAATTAAATAATAATAATAAATAATAAAATAATAATAATAATAATAAATAATAAGAATAATAAAATTAATAATAATAATAATAATAATAAAATTAATAATAATAATAATAATAATAATAATTAATAAAATAATAATAATACATAATAATAATAATAAAGAGAGTAATTAATAATAATAATAATAATAATAATAATAATAAATAATAAATATATATAAAAAATAATAATAATGATAATAATAGTAAAATAAATAATATATAAATATAATAAAATAATAAAATAATAATAATAATAATAAAATAATAATAATCAATAATAATAATAATAATAGATAATAATAAGTAGAAATTCAATACTGTAGTGATATAATGATAATGTAATATATGTATGATTAACAATGATAATAATTAATTAATAATAAATAATGAATAAAATAATAATTAATACATATATAATAATAATAATAATAATAATAAAATAATAATTAGATATTTCGTGTATATATATTTGTGAAAGTATTATGTTATTTATGTATGTAGATGTGTATTCATTTCTAAAGTATGTATAATATAATAGTATATGTAATACTATAGTACTACATATATATAGATTCCTATATAGATTAATATATATATAGTATATATACATATATAGTAATATACTATTATATAATAATTATATACATATATATATAAGTAACGCCTGATATCTCAGCTGTGAGAGCATCTTCGTCAAATAAAGCGGAGCGTTTCCAGTTCCAACTGGGCGGGGTTAGAGAATCGTAGCTATTCGCTCTCCTATGGCTTGGCTTCATCCTGCTACTACGTTTAATTGAGTAACACGCCCAGGGCCCCCTCTTAACCTTCATCGCCCTAGGCCAAAAAAAAAAAAAAAAAAAATCACCCTAAGGCTTATGTACGAATTATATATATATATATATTAATATATAATACTATAAAATACTATATATGATACAAATATATATATATCTATATCTATATATGTATAATATATATATATATATATATATATATATTAATTATATATTATATAGTATAATATAATGAATTATACTTACTATAATATATATATTATATCTATATATTATTCTAATTGTTTATATTTAATATATTACTGAGTAATACAACTACTATATGATAATATATATATTATACTTATTCATTATATAATTATATCATATTATATATATAATATCTATAGTAATATATATATACTATATAATATATAATATATACTACTTTATACTATATGTTATATTAAAGTATATATCTGATCATTATTATATATATATAGTACCTCTATAATATATGATACGCTTCCATCGCAGACATCCACGATGCCTTCAAAACCCCTATCATATATAATATTATATTATATATATAGTATAAATATATATATATAATATATGAGTATATATACCTGTATATATTATAGTATATATATATATATATATTATATATATATATCAATATATAATAGTTTATATATACATATATATATTATATATATATTATATACTAGTACTATATAATAATATATATATATATATTATATATATATATATGTAGGATAGTCACCCTCAGTCTGAATTTCGTTTTCACAGTGTTTAAGATTGGATTTTGACCTTTTTTTGACCTTGAACTTTTAAATTTAGGTTTAATGTTAAATCAATTTTACTTACTTTTTTTTATTCGTCTTGTATTTGTTGGTGTAACAAGACGCTAGTGTTTTTTCAACTTTATGATTTTTTCATATTTTTACATATTTCTACAAAAGAATAACCGATTTACTTTTTTCTAAACATTACGGCATATTTAAATTTAGGTCTTTAGTTTCTGTGAATAATTTTAATCCGTTTTCACCGTTGTTCGTTTTTGTGCTGTGTCTTTTTTGTGTTGCCTGTCTGTGCACTAAGATGGCAGAAATTTGCACATCCGTTGGCTTGCAATCTAACTCTGCATCCGTGGCATACCACCTCTCTATAACTCTAACTAAACCTAACCTTTTGCTCCTGTCTGAGAACCCAGAATGCTAGGATTCCACACTTCTAACTTGTTAATATGCTCCAACTAATAATGTATTCATATATTTCCGATCGAAGGGTAGGATATGTGCCATCATGTAACATAAACAACTCCTGTAATCCAACGTCTTAGGAATCCTCGAATCTCCCTCTTAACTCTCGGATTCTTTGGCTTATAAATCTTTCTTCTTCTGACTACATAATCTTGATGTTTTCTCTACTCTTCTCCTAACACGAATCAGATTTTCACCACTCCTTTTTTACAATCTTTTTACACACTTCGCACCAGTACCTTAATCTTCTAACCGAAATTTACTTGAGGTCCTTCTATTTGGGCATTCCAATGTATCACAGAACTAAGTTTGACGTTTCCTCTCATTACTATTTAGTGGGAGGAGGCCGATTCATTCAGCATTTTCAACGACCTTGGAGAAGTGATGAATTAGGTAACTAAATCAAATGGTAACACTTCCAAATCAATTGACGTCATCATCACTTACTGTAAAACAAAAAACATAAAACACCATAAAAAAAAACTCAAAAACTTCTAAGGAATCAAAATTAGACTTCATTGATCATTCCCAAGAGCTGCTACTCCCATGTGCACCGTATAGCACAACTGTAGTTTAAAAGACCGTGAATTCCATGAGGATAGGTTTTCGTGTTTGTATGTATATGTTTCTAAAATTGTAGTTGCTTTGTGATTTTATTTTTGTGCTAATATATTCTAAATCTATTAATAGTAAAGGTGCTGGTCTAATTGTGTGGAAGTGGTCTCTAATGGCGGAGTGGGATGGTGAATTCAATATTATTATATAGATGATACTAATATACTATAATATATACTATAATATAGTATATATTATAGTTTTGTAATTTATATAACATAGCTATAATATATATAGCTATATATAAATATAGTATATCAAAATATAACATATAGTATTTAGATATACACTATAATATACTATCGTAAATAGTAATCCAAGTAGTTATTAGTCATATAAGCTATAATATAATAA
>JABUQX010054052.1:25000-32500 GCA_015478945.1 Trachelipus rathkii | reverse complement strand
AGTTTCCGAAAAAAACATACGTGATAAAAGATTAAAACGATATTTAAAAAAAAAGATATTTAAAAAGACTTTGATGGAATCCTTTGACATAATTTTTGGAATCAATGAAATAACAAGTAGAATAAAGTTAAAAATATATAGTTAATATTAACTTCATTTAAAACTATTTGACCAGTAGAAATTTGCTAAAATAATATCACTTAATACTTTTAGTACATGTATATTTGAATAGTGTTTACGAAAGTCAATTCAAAAACCAAACTATCCTGATGTTTAATTACATCATGTTGATTGAATTTAGAGGATGCAAATCTCTCAGCAGAGAGCTTAAATTTAAAGATCTTTATTCTGGGAATCTTCGCTTGTGTATTTTCAAGAATCTTAAAGAATCTTTATTGTAGAACGCAAACAAAATCTCGTTACAACATAGGCATTTGTCAGTCAGATAAATTACTTTGAAAAGACTGTATTGAATTGGTTTGTCATTTTAGTCACTTATTTTAGTCATTTCAGTCACTTATTTTAGTCATTTTAGTCACTTATTTTAGTAATTTTAATTTTAGTCATTTTAATTTTAGTCACTTATTTTAGCCATTTTATTTGTTTTAGTAATTTCAGTCACTCATTTTAGTCTTTATAACTATAAATTTTAGTCATTTTAGTTACATATTTTCAGTCATTATAGTTACTTGTTTTATTAAATTTAATGGTTTTAACTTTAGTAACTTTTCTTCTTTTGGTCTTTTCTTTTCCAAATGAGAAGAGCACGTTACTCCTTGGTGATTAGGCATTATACCTGCAGTGAAGAACGTGATTTGTATTCCCAAAGTTTTTTTTATTTATTTTTATTTTATTTCAACCCTCGTGCGCTATATAGATTTTTGATATTGATGCCGCAAACAAGTCTGTTGATGATAGTAATATAATTACGTCATGCACATCAGTTAGTAATAATATTTTACATTGACAGTAATAAAGGTGGTGGACCTTCCAGGTTAATTTTGGGATTTAAAGGTAATATTAGATTTAAGGTTCAAGTTTGGTTAGGTTAGGTTCTCTCAGTTTAGTGTATAGGTGAGTTTAGTGCGAATTCAGTTAGCGTTGTGTTCCCACGTCTGGACCCGAATAGAAGGTAATTTGATTAAGCTCTTCACATCCTAATTATTAAAATAACGGATACAGGTTAATTAATTGGATTTTTGCCCTCTGGAGTCCAACCCACTTAATAAATAGCCCCATATATATATATATATATATTATATTATATATATATATATATATATATTTATATATATATATAATATATATAATATATTATATATATATATATATATATTATATATATGGCGCAATCTTAAACTTGTCTGAGAAAAGATTTGGCGCATGGTATGAAAAAGGTTGGCCACCCCTTGAAATCATATTATATATACTATATATATATATATTATATATATATATAAGTATAATTATATATATATATTAATATAGTATATATATATAATATATTATATATATATTTATATATATATATATATACTATACTCTTTATATATATTATACAGAGATGGGCAGTACCGCGATACATCATGTACCGGGTACTTGTATCGGGCGATACTTTGTAATCGGTATCGCCAACACTGCATTGATAAAGTTATCCGCTGTAATCTCAGGCACTTCAGGAGTATCCCCATGGCGGAGAGCTGTTCACTTTTGTTTTTGGTGTACCGAATCCGCAAGATAAAAAAGATAATAATTATCGTGGGAGTACTTATATCGGTACACTTCTACTGTTGTCAAGTAATAATATATACTATACTCGATATATATTAATATATCATATACTATTAATATATTAATATATATATATATATTATATATTAATATTATATGTATATATATCTTATATATATATATTAATATATTTATATATATATATATATATATAGGTATATATTATATATATTATCTATATTCTATCATATATAGTATTAATATTATATATTATAATAATATATATAATATATAATATAATACTATATATTATTATATATATATAAGTACAAAGGTGGGGCAACCCGTGTTAAATTATGAAAAAGTTAACGTCGTTTTAATTCTTAATCGTTAAAAAATAAATTAACGGCGTTAATCATTAATGCGTTTATCGGTTAATGTAGCGGAAGTTAACGTTTATCGTTAACGTTAACCGTCTTCATATATTTTTTCTTTTTTTCATTTTTTATTACATCTTAAATACCAACACGGCGAGCCCATAGAGGGGATGTTGCACGCAAAATTTCATCGCGCTAGTGCATATATACGCAGAATAACATTAGACGCAGGCCTTTTAAAAAGTGAGTAGGGATTATAAATTCAGTAACAGGAAAAACACAGAATAGATGGAAGAGAGACTCACACGACAGTGGGTGGAAGGAAAAAAGGAAACACCGCAGAAACTACCTGGAGTTACCATGATTACACAAAACTCGTATGCCGCATAGAATACAGCACCCCTTAGTATGTCTACTTAAGGGCGTCGTAAGGTGGGTGTACGTCAGTGGTAAGGTTCCGCTCGATGCACCTGCCGCTGCGAGGATAATATGTATTAGAACAGAGATAAACGCACCACCAACATCGGGGCCGCAAAGATAGAGGTTCAGTAATCAACTAGTAATGAGCAGTCATAGTTTATACCAGTGTACAGCTTTGGGTGTTTTACTCGACCCAATTAAACAAATAAGAGCAAATGGGACTGTAGATCAGGACCCCAGAAGGCGAACTACGTAATACTACTTATATGGATTGGCCAATAGGGCCGGGATGAGAAGCGTAGTGCACACTGGGGTATAGTACTAGAAGAGGAGAGAGTTATCTTCGGCGTACGACTGGAAGTAACACAAAACTTGCGGGCCAAGTTGATCCTTTAGACGGCGTCGCTCCCGCGAGGCAGGCGCGAGGGTGATGGAGCGGAGGCGATTTCCTCTGTTTATTGATAAAGAAGAGAGGTAGGATATTTTATGAATGTGGTACAACTGAGGGATGAGACGAAAGAACTAGAAAAAGAGAGATAGGAGTGAGGTATGAATAGGAGGGTAGTATTGGATGGAAGTTTTGATAGATGGCGTATTTAATGTAAAGGAATTGAATTTACAAGATTTGAGAACGAGAGCGCAAAACGCAGTTGGAGAACGGCGAATGTACTGTACGTATCAGTGATCAGTACAACACAGAAGCGCTACTAAAACGGAGGTGGTAGGTCAATAGAATCGGGAAAGATTTAAGACGGAGGTATTCACTCTAGAGTCAAACAAATGATAGCAATTTGGAGCAGATATTGAATGAGGTTGCCATAGTGACAGGACGAGAATCTTCTAAAGGAGCTCTAATTATTAATTGTGAGGGATAGTACGTATTGTCACGGTGGAAGATTATATCGTTAAAATGAAAAGTAGGAATAACAAGCGAACTAGTAATGATACGAGACTCCCTGTGGAAACTCCAATCTATTCGGTCTGTGATAATTATTAAGAACGAGCCGCGTCACCATATCCTGAACGGCAGTAATAGCCGATGTAATAGTCTACTTGTGTATAACGACCAGTGAGGTGATAAGTATGAGAAGGAGGGGCATATTGGAGATGAGAAACTTTAGCATGTGTGCCCATAAAAAAATGAGTAATCGCGTTCCGATATGCTTATGGAATAATGTCAAGCGCACTAAACGGCAAGTCTGCCCCAGTTAGTAGTTCCTAATAGAGCGTAAACCACAGCTAACTAAACTGTTTATTAAAATCAGTAGATTATTTTATAATTACTAACGTCGCCAGTAGAACTCATTTGTAGACACCCGCGCTATATAGTTAATGGCCTGTACTATGTATGCGATTCTCGAAAGTAAGTGAGAATGGAGATTCCAGATGGTCAATTTACCAGAAAGTGAGAAGTAAATTGGTGTTCGTATCGATTCTTTAGCATATTTAAGATAATGATTAACACTAAGTGAAGCTATAGGGCGATAGTATAAGCTTTCGGAGGAAATACAAGTAGGTGTGTGAAACTAGTCTCCTATTTTCACCCAGGTATAAGACATACTCGTGCCCATTACTCCACACGTGAGAGGAAGATTACATGTTAGTATGACAGACTAAGAGAATAATAGTTGAACCGAAGGGGTGGTGTCAGCCCACGTACGCAAATTTCCGTGCCACAACTCGGGCGTTTTCACTCAAATAACACTACTGTAAAGATAGTTTTAAAATACATAACGTACAGCGTCATGGATAAATACTTCAGAGTAAATACATATAAAACTAACACTTCTTGAGTGCGCTCATTAATGTAGGAGCGAATATAAGGAAATTTTGAAAAAAAATAGATGTTATACCTCTTTTATACGAGAATCGAATCAATACAAATTAGTTTTACATATGCTGATAACTAACTATGCTATACTTTTATATACCTTCGTAAAATTAAAAGGTTTAACGTGGTTTAACTAGGAGATGTAGGTGGTGAATCTCTTAATTCACGCGTGTTAATAATGATATTCCTGTCTATTTTATTGCTCGAGATATTATACTGAACAGCCGTATAACAAGGTTACCGAAAAATTTAACGAGTTTAATTTACGAGATTAACGCTTTAACGTGAGCGTTAATATGCCTACACCTTTGTATATAAATAATATATATATATATCTATATTATTATATAATTATATATATATAATATATATATTAATATATTATATATTAATTATATAATTATAATTAATCATTATATATATATTGATTATATATATATTATTTATTATATAATATTATATATATAATAATATATAATTATATATAAATATAATATATTATCTATATATATATTTTATATATATATATATTAAATTTATTAATATATATATATATTAATATATACGAAATACAAATTTTAAATTATATCTAGCTAGCAATAAACATGTATATCATTATAGGATATATTATATATTAATTATATCTAATTATTATATATATTATATATATATTATTATAATATCTGTCGCATGACGCACGTCCTTTATACTCAAGTGCGTACAAGTAGCGAGGTTGTGCTCGGCGCATTGTCCTTACTTATATATTGAGGGGAAAGTATTCTGGTGGCTCGATCTGGTGGAAGGGGGGCCTGCGATAACACCAACTGACGAAGTCGCATACAGCAGCCACCTAGGACGAAAACGTCACAATTTATAATGTGACAACGTGTGCTTCAAACTCTTCACGACACTGAGTGAAATATACAATAGCTTTTAATCCTCTATTGGAGATAGGTTTCAAGTCAACTCACTTACCATACCTTCAGTATATATATTCTTAATATATAGTAAATTATTATATATAATAATAATAAAAGGTATGCAAAATATTTATTTAAAATATTAATTTGGATAAAAGAATTATTTAAAGCTAGATTTTCTTAAGAATATTATAAATATTACGATATAAAGAGTTTGGGCTATGTCTAATTATATATATAATACTATATATATATATAATTATATATCTATATATATATTTACAGTTCACCACCACTCACAAAAATTAATCGCAAAATATTATAATATACAAATATTTAATTTTGTATTAGTTATCTTATATTTAATTCTATATTACATAAAAATATATTTTAGCTTAGTTATTTGGTTCCAGCGGGTACATTTCTGATTTGAGTTTTAAAATAATTTTATTATTATTCTGCGGGTGCGGGCATGCTGAATGTTGTTTTAAGAAAGCATACTCTATTTCATAATAAACATTCTAATCGTCTGTATGTCAAATTAATGCGCATAAACAATATGCTTCATATATTGTATATCATTAATCTTCCTCTCTACTCTTACATTCATATTATATTGATTAAGTTTAATGTTTTATTTTCGCCTAATATTTATATTAAATACTATCTTCTTAAATTATTATATATTATCTATTTATTTATTATTATTATTTTTATATCATTTATTCTACCGCGTCTAAATGGCCCCTCTTTCTTTCCCATCCCTGCAGGGATTTTGCCAATTATGGAATATATCTATATTGCTCTTACTATATTTAGGCAATTTCAACACTCTCGACCAGGTTGTCTTGTAGTACTTATTATTTTTATCTTCTGCCTTTTCTGCTGACGTGATCTTGTTTTCTCTTTTCCTCTATCTTTAAGACCTACTCGCACTTGTACTCATCTACTCTCTCTACCTTGGCCATGCAGTTGTCGGACGGGCCCAGTAATATTCCCTTGCATACGTTTAGCTTCCCAGCGTGGGTCCATCATTTTGCTTTCACTTCTCCCCTGCTAGGCTATAACATTCTGTATCTATATCGTCGTTTTTCATTTGACTGCTAGTTTTCCCTCCTTATTGGCCTGCTCACATCTTCTATGTTAAATGAACGTGTGTTTTTCCTTCCCTACTTGGTGACTGTTCAAATTCTTTTACCTTGTACTACTGTTATATATAGCTCTTCTCTTTGTAGCTAGGTGTTGGGAGTATCTGTCGCTCTCGTTTTTTTCGCTTTTATGGGTATGGTACGATATAACTTACTCTGTTTCACTTGACGTTATCCTCACACTACTGCCCCCCATATATATATATATATATAATATATATAATATATATATAATATATACATATATATATATATATATAACTGGTATATATATTTATATTATTATCTATATTATATATATATATATTATATATTATATATCATATATTATATATACACACCTACACATATATATATATAACTCTTACCTCATATACTATAATATACTATATAATATTATATGTGTGTGTGTGTGTGTGTATGTGTGTAATATTTTGGGTACTACGAAAAATTCCATGTTTATGCTGGAATTTCATGTTTGAAATTCGAAGTTTCATTAGAAATTACATATCTAACGCATTGTTTTTGATTTTCTCTAAAAATTCAAATTTTTGTGTTCGGTGATTCTCTCGAAACCTTATTTTTATGCTTGAGATTTACCAATAAAGTCCAGGTTTGTACTCGAAATTTCATTAAAAATTTATGTTTTGTGTTGGGGTTTCCCTATATTTCCATGTATTTTGCTCAGGGTTGCTCTATGAATTGCTTGCTTCAAAGTTTCTTTTTATTCTATTGTCTACATCTGTGCTTGGGCAAATGTGGTCAGAAATTACTTTTACATCCTTGCATCTAGGTCCCTTATTTATTTATAATCAGGGCTGACCTTTTTGGTTCAATTCCAAGGAATAATTGAGATTGACATTCGTATAATACTAAAAACACAACTATTGAATGAATTATAATTGGTCTTATATTTTTACTTTCACATTAATTGAGCTTTTATTTTTATTCTCAATTTTTTTTTAACTTTTTTTACTTTCATATTTATTGAGCTTTTATTTTTACTTTCACATTTATTGAGCTTTTATCTTTGTTTCCATATTTATCGAGCTTTAATTTTTGTTTTCACATTT
>JABUQX010054052.1:0-12500 GCA_015478945.1 Trachelipus rathkii | reverse complement strand
CCATAGCACTGGAAACAGAAAAAGTAGTAGAAAATACCTGCTCCAAAGATCGAAAAAGAAAAAAGTTCATGAAATTACGCCCGACCTTATATATATATAAATGAGGAAAAAATAATATTTTACTACATAATTTCTAATTTGGCTTTTTCCAAGGAGTAGAAAAGGACAACATAACATACTTACCCAGACGAGTGCCCTCATGGTTTGGCACCCGTGATTATCTCTTGGAGGAATGGTATAATACCCATGGTGCTCAAAGGACGAAAACGAACTCTCAGAAGTTCGATTGCTGTCAAAATATTTTTATAGTAAATTATTATTTTTAATAAGTGTAATATATAATATCTCTGCCAGCAAAAAAATCATTTTGATTTTGATTTGTTTATTAATGTCAATTGAAAGCTAATTTATTTTTTTGGTGTGTGTGTAGGTTCAAAACCTTGAATAGAGCAAACAGCAGTGTACTGAAAATTTCAACAAACTGTTTTCTGCTTTATCATTAGAATTACCTGATGGTTCACCATAATCTTTAATCAAACAGAGAAAGAGTTAAGAGCCGGTTCGTTTTCCTCTTTAATCACAAGGAATTAGTTAAGAGCCGGTTCTCTCTCATCTTTAATTAAACAGGGGAAGAGTTAAGAGCTGGTTAGCTTTACTCTTTAATCAAACAGGGAAATAGTAGGAGTCGGTTCGCTTTCCTCTTTAATGAGACAGGGAATTAGTTAAGAGCCGGTTCGCTTTCCTTTTAATCAAATAGGGAAAGAGTTAAGAGCCGGTTCGTTTTCCTCTTTAATTACAAGGAATTAGTTAAAGCCTGTTCGCTTTCCACTTTAATTATACAGGGGAAGAGTTAAGAGCCTGTTCGCTTTACTCTTTAATAGAAACAGGGTGATTAGAAACCGGAACTTTTGCCAAGCAAAGCAAGGAAAGAAGTTAAGAGCCGGTTCGTTTCTCCTCTTTAATGGAACATTGGATGAAACCCGGTTCCTTTCCTCTTTAATAAACAGGAAAAGAGTTAAAATGTAGTTCAAGTTACTCTTTATCAAGCAGAAATAAGAAGTCGGTTCACTTTCCTCTGCTAATAGAAACAGGGAAAAGTTAAAACCAGTTCCTTTCCTCTAATCAAACAGGAAGAGATTAGAGCAGGTTCGCTTTCTTCTGTAATCAAACAGGATAAGAGTTAAGAGCCGGTTCTCTTTGCTCTTTAATGAAATAGGGTAAGAGCTAAGAGCCGGTTAGCTTTGCTCCTTAATCAAACAGGGAAATAGTTAAAAGCAGGTTCACTATCCTCTTTAATCAAACAGGGAAAGAGCTAAGAGCCGGTTCTCTTTCCTCTTTAATTGAACAGTTAAAGAGTTATGAGTAGGTTCGCTTCTTCTTTAATCAAACAGTTAAAGGGTCAAGATCTGGTTCGCTTTCTTCTGTAATGAAACAGGTTAATAGCCGATTCGCTTCCTCTTTAATCAAACAGGGAAAGATGTAAGAGCTGGTTAGCTTTCTTCTTTAATCCCGCAGGGAAAAAGTTAAGAGCCTGTTCTCTTTCCTCTTTAGTTAAACAGTTAAAGAGTTATGAGGCGGTTCGCTTCTTCTTTAATCAAACAGTTAAAGAGTCAAGAGCCGGTTCGCTTTCCTCTGTAATCAGACAGGGAAAGAGTTGAGAATCTGTTCGCTTTCCTCTTTAATCAAACGGAGAAAGAGTTAAGAACCGGTTCGTTTTCCTCTTTAATTTAGCATGGAAATAGATAAGAGCAGGTTCGTTTTCTTAAAATAATTTAGCAAGTAGTTGGAGCTAACCTGGAAACCAACTTCCAGCTCAACACTGAGAACAAAAGCATTTTCAACTTGATACGTTCCGAAGACATTAGTTAAAAAAAAATTTTTTGCGATCGTTTTTTAAAGTAACGTTTTTCTGAAAAAGTAAAAAAAAAAAATTGTCATATATGAAAAATTGCTATTATTTTTATCTGCTCATCCGATCAATACGAAATTTTCACACATTTAGGGTTGGGGGAGTTACACCATTTTTTAGTCACATCATTTTTTTACCTTATACTAGAAGTGTAATTGAACTCGATTTTTCAGTCAGTTCCTACCGGAACCGTATATAATCTATGAAATTAAATATAATCTGCAATGGAAGTTTCTACATCTTTATTTTGATATACATATATATATATATATATATATATATATATATATATATATATATATATATATATATATATATATATATATATATATATATATATATATATATATATATATATATATATATATATATATATATATATATATATATATATATATATATATATATATATATTCTCTCTATATATATATATATATATATATATGAATAAAAGATGTAGAATGATAGAAAGATATTCTGCCTAAAATCTTCGAAGCTATTTTAACTCTCATTTCCTGATCATTTGGAATCTCATTTCCTTCTCTCAGATAATCAGTATGGTTTTCGACACTCGAGATCAACTAGTGATATACTTTTCTATTTCACTGAACTATGGTCTTCTGCCCTTAGGGACTATCGGGAGTCTTGTTTGGTGGCGCTTGACATATAGAAGGCTTGTGACCAGGTATTGCACGAGTCGGTACTCTCTAAGCTCCCTTCCTTTGGGCTTCCTTCATCTCTTTGATTATTATTTATTTCCAGTTTTCATCCAGATCGTTCCATTTCGGTTTTTGTTGATTGAGTGACCTCTCCCCCATTTTCTGTTAATTGTGGTGTTATTCAAGGTTCTGTTCTATCTCCAAATTTATTCTTAATTTTCATCAACGATCTTCTTCGCTAAACTCCTAACTCTGTTCATTCTTATGCCGATGACTCAACTCTCTATTCTTTCACTCTATTTTTCAATAAAATAACACTAAATAATATAGAGTTTGTATATTTCTCGTCTTCAACAGTTTGGGTTTGCTTTAAGTCTGGATGGGATTTCTCGGTGGGGGTCAACCGTAATCTTGTAAAATTCAGCTCTTTAAAGACTAAACTTCTTCACATGTCCCTCTCCGAAACACCTCACAATTTTCTATCTCCTTCGACGACTCAAATTTATCCCCTATGATCAACATGAACATTCTTAAAATAATGATCATAAACAACAAATTGTCTTGGAAACCTCATATCACAGCAGTTGCTAAAGTGTCCTCAAAGAGTCTGGATAATCCGTTCAGATTGCTGGAATTATTTTTCTGCTCAGTTACTCCAATTATGTAGCTGGAGTAGCTGAATAAGTAAGTAAGTAAGAATAAGTACAGCGGGTGATCGAGGGAGATGACCTCTCGCATTCCTATACTATTGCGTCGCTCTCATAGCACAAGAGGTACATTGCTCTCGAAGGAACTACATATGTTCTATTGAACTCCTTGCATTCATCCTGTTGAAGTCCCGATGTCTTCCTCTCTTTTGACCTTCATATAACATGGATTGGCTTTGACATGGATTGGGTTTATTTTCTTTCCTTTTGTCTTTTGTCCCCTCCTTCATAAGAACCCTGCCAGTGAGCGGTGATAATTTATATATACATATATATATATATATATATATATATATATATATATATATATATATATATATATATATATATATATATATATATATATATATATATATATATATATATATATATATATATATATATATATATATATATATATATAAAAATATATATATTTATATATATAGATATATTTATATATATATAAATATATATATATATATATAATATATATATATATATATATATATATATAATAATATAAAAATAAAGATATATATATATATAATATAATAATATAATATATATATAATATATAATAATAATAATAATAACAATAACAATATATAATATCTCATACTTAAAGCAGTTTTCAATAATAAATATATATATATATATATATATATATATATATATATATATATATATATATATATATATATATATATATATATATATATATATATATATATATATATATATATATCAAAATAAAGAGATTTATAGAAACTTCCATTGCAGATTATATTTGCTAATTCCGACTATATACGGTTCCGGTAGGAACTGACTGAAAAATCGAGTTCAATTACACTTCTAGTATAAGGTAAAATGACGTGACTAAAAAATGGTGTAACTACCCCAACCCAACCCTAAATGTGTGAAAATTTTGTACTTATTACATGGCTAAAGATGATGTAAAGCAGTAAGTCAATAGAACAAACCGTGACATAGCTGTATAGAAGGTTGCTAGGTCTCTGCGTTATTGATTTACTGATTTATTGCTTTAGGGTACGTAAGATATATGTTTTTATTAAAATTTCATAAAATTTTAGTAAAAATTATTTTAAAACTTGATACTTATAAAATTTATAAACAAAAAGTATTAACAGTTAATAATAATAATAAATTCTTTGTTCAAAGATAAATTATTTAAAAACTTTCATATAATTTTAGTTAACAATGTGTGTTTTAATGTACGTTTGGGTGTGTGTGTGTGTGTGTGTGTGTGTGTGTGTGTGTGTGTGTGTGTGTGTGTGTGTTAAATAATAATAGTCATGAAGTAAAATGACTGGGTCTAAAAATAATAATAATAATAATAATAATAATAATAATAATAATATAATAATAATAATAATAATAATAATAATAATAATAATAATAATAATAATAATAATAATAATAATAAAACATAATCCGAATTATTTAAAAACTTTCAAATAATTTTAGTTAACAGTGTGTGTTTTATATATATAATTGTGTGTGTGTGTGTGTGGTAATATTAATATTAATGTGTAATATTAATGCGTGTGTGTGTGTTAAATAATAATAGTCATGAAGTAAAATGACTGGAGAATAATAATAATAATAATAATAATAATAATATAATGACAGCAATAAATATGACGAACATATAATGACATCAACGCAACGGCAGCAGCAGTGACGACAGAAAATAATAATATGTCATAAACAAATCAATTATTTAAAAACTTTCAAATAATTTTAGTTAACAGTGAATGTTTAATGACAATATTTTGTGTGTTGTGTGTGTGTGTGTGTGTGTGTGTGTGTTAAATAATAATAGTCATGAAAGTAAAATGACTGGAGGTATAATAATAATAATAAAAATAATAATAATAATAATAATAATAATAATAATAATAATAATAATAATAATAATTGTAATAAAAAATAAAAACAATAATGATAATAATAATAATAATAATAATAATAATAATAATAATAATAATAATAATAATAAAATAATAATAATAATAATAATAATAATAATAATAATAATAATAATAATAATAATAATAATAATAATAATAATAATAATAATAATAATAATAATAATAATAATAATGTGTGACAGTTTGTAAATCTTCAAATAATTAATAGTATTGTGTACAATAAAGACAATAATGACAAATAATATAATATATATATAATAATAATAATAATAATAATAATAATAATAATAATAATAATAATAATAATAATAATAATAATAATAATAATAAAAATAAATCCGAATTATTTAAAAAACTTTCAAATAATTTTAGTTAACAGTGGGTGAATAATATAAATGTAAATGATTAATTAAAAAAAAATTATAAATAGTCTCATTATATATTAAAAATATGATGTAAAAGCAGTAAAGCAGTAAGCAATAAAGCAGTACAAGTTGTAAAACAAAGACACTACTAATCCCTCTGTTGCATTAAGCAATTGTACAAGTGTTTTGGTGATTAGTCTCTTGAATCAATCTACAAAAATTCTCTGTTTTTAATAAATTTCATTTAATTTTAGTAAAATAAAATGTTCAAACAGAAGTTGTTTTCTTATACAGCTACAATTTTAAAGTATAAATAAAAAGTAATGAAGAGGCAATTTTTTAAGGCAAAAGATAAAGAAAATGTGAGAGAAGGCAAATATTTGAAACAGAAACATGGGTTTGTGGAACTTTGAGGCATAGATCTGAGGATATTTGAGCTATCGAGTTACTGCTTTAAGGTCTGTAAAGTATATGTTTTTAATAAAATTTCATACAATTTTAGTAAATAAAATAGCTGACTCTGAGGAAGGCGTATATTTGAAAAGAAAATACAAAATGGTGTGTTCACTTTATTAAAAAGGTTTACGTGATATCACAACTAAATATTTATCGTTCGCGCGAAAGAGTATGTGCGCCTGCGGGCGCACGGCGGATTTCATATGGAGGGGTGTTTTCTGCGGTCGCACGTATGTTATGTGGTTTCGCGGCAGGGCGTGGTTGGCTGGTGCCGGGCGCACGGGCTTGTTTGCGTTCAATGACCCATTTATTCTATGGAGGTGTTGGAAACTTTAGTTCATCTTGCTCTCGCACATTTCGTCTTCTTTCTTATCCATATATTCACCACAACCCTCCTTAGGAGTCTTCATACTCATCTGAGGATTCTGAAACCTATAAAAACAGCAATTATATATACCATTAAAACATATATATATGGAGCATACCTTATTTGTTCTAATAACACCTGGAAAAGTTAGAGCAATCATCCTATAGACTGCCTGCATACTCCTTTATAGGTGCTAGGTGATCCTGGAACCAGTTGGCACTATGGCATTCAGTTAGCCTCAATTGGCACTATCCACTATCTGACACTCAACTGGCACTCATCCCCTGGCACTCGTCTGACCTCCTATGGATCTCTTAGGACCTCGGTGATATTTGCATTTGATAAGTCGTGATTCGCCGCTACTGCGCGGGGCGGCCGGCAGCAGCACCGAGCTAGCTATGCAGCAACGGCTGCAGCAGCAACAGCGCGTAACTGCCTTGTATATATACTGCCAACTTAGCCTTTAGCAACTATAACCAGCAACTATATTGAGCACCAGCATCTGAGGACCATCCCGGAAATCCCACAGGCCATCAAATCCCAGGTCATCCCAACTTGAGCCACGGGCCATCAGTCTTGGCCATAGCAGTTTGCGTCAAATCTAGAGATGGAACAAATTAGGAGAGGATGTGAGCTGGGATGGTGAAAGTGTATGTTTATGGTGTTTTGTTGTTTGTGTTGGCGGGCATCATGTCGTATGTAGAATGCGTCTATGTATGTTTGTATAAGTGTCATAATGCCACATCATTAAAATATCGAAAGGAAATAATCAGGACCTTGTGTGTATGTGTGTGTGTGTGTGTGTGTGTGTGTGTGTGTGTGTGTGTGAGTGTGTGTGGGAAGGTAATAAATAGACTCAAGTTAATCAGGACAAATTTACTGAAAGGTCAAAATAATCGCAACAAATATCGTATCGATACCAAAATAATCGGAACAAATATCGTATCGATACCAAAATAATCGGAACAAATATCGATACCAAACCTCGAAGCGGGTGGCCAAACCCTTAAGGGGGCAAAAAACCTAAGGGGACACGAAGGACGCGACACTTCTGTCACGAGTTGCCAAAATCAACCTCAGGAAACAGTATGAAAAATAATCGATACAGTATCAAACCCAAAATAATCGATAATATTTTACTGATATTTGACTTTCGACGATATGCCCTCCATACTACTTACATATATATATATATATATATATATATATATATATATATATATATATATATATGTATATATATATATATATATATATATATATATAATATATATATATATATATATATATATATATATATATAACTATATATATATAATAAAAAAAAAATATAGACGCACACATATATTATATATATATATATATATATATATATATATATATATATATATATATATATATATATATATATATATATATTAAAATACTTTTAAAAAAATATAACTATATATATGCTCTATACAACAACTCTTAATAGCATTAACATATATATGTGTACGGTATTATTAATAGCAACTAATAACTAATATATATATATATATATATATATATATATTATATATGCAGAGGTGGGCACGATCCGTTACTCCGTTACTCCGTTACTAACGGAACTAGTTTTTTGAGTAACGGAGTAACGGACTCGTTACTTTTTCTTTCATGTAACGCTCCGAATAAGTTCCGTTATTTTTTTCTCCGTTACTTTTTAGTTCGTTACATTTTGTTCGACTTTCTTTGAATATTGATAGCCAATTGACCACCCCGATCAAGTTAAAAAAATCATTTATAATATATATATATATATATATATATATATATATATATGTACTATATATATATATATAAACATGTCACTTCATCTTTCTTATCATATTCTTCTGCTGGCCGCTATATTAGTGATGCAGGTAACATCCGCATCCGCGGAGCATCCGCGGAGCATCCGCACATTATTAAGATCCGCATCCGCCGCATCCGCGCTTTGCCCTGCGGATGTTGCGCGGATGTTTATTGTCGAGATTTGATAAAGAAATTTTATAATAAAAATACTTAAGATGAGTCTGAAAAATAAAATAAAAATGTAAATGAGTTGAAGGCAATTCAAAACGGCTTGTTCCATATCTTAATGTTATGAAAGACATTCCAACTTGCTGGAATAGTACACTTCATATGATGGAAGAAGTATTGCTCAAAGAACTTCTTGCGTACGCCAGTTCGTATTCCAAAGTTAACAATCTTATTAATTTGGAAAATGACATCATTTCACACTGCATTAAACTATTGAAACCATTTGGAAGAAACTACCAAAAAATCATCCTCTACAGCTTCTGTCTCTTATGTAATACCATTAATCTCAGCGCTAAGGAAGCATTTTGAACCATCTTCGAAATGACGACGGTTTAAAAAGAATGAAATATGTAATTAAACTAGGGTAGAAAAACGCTTTGGTTCTGTGGAAATTAATGACAGTCATACTATTGCAACTTACTTAGATTCCCGTTATAAAGCAAATTTTTGTAACGATATTAAAACAAGTTAAATCGTTACTTTGTTTTGCAGTTGAAAAACTTCAATCCGAACAGTCTGTTAATTCGCCACCCATTAAAGGAAAGAACGATCTGGAACAGGCAAATCAATAATAGATTCACTGGAAGAATTTCTACAGTCCAGTAGTGATGAAGAAACACATTACCGAAAAGATGTAGTGCAATGGTTAAAAAACTATCACCAAAAAACAGTTAATTCATATGATGATCCAATCATTGGTGGAAAGTTAAGCAAAATGTTTACCACGATTGAGTAAACTTTGAGGAAAACTTCAATCCAGACAGTCTATTAACTAACCATCCATTAAAAAGGAAAAAATGAAATATACAGAACATCTACAAGTAAATCAATAACATATTCACTGGAAGAATTTCTACAGTCCAATAGTGATGAAGAAACACACACGCATAAAGATGCAGTTCAAATGATTGAAAACTATCACCCAAAAAAACAATAGATAAAATAGGATGATCCTATCAGTTGGTGGAGTGTTAATTAAGCAAAATGCAAAATGTTTACACGCTTGAGTAAACTTGAAAGGAAATACCTGGCCTGTCCTCAAACTAGTGTTCCAATTGAGAGAGTATTTAGCAATGTTGGCTAATATATGATGAAAAGAAAAACAGACTCAGCAGAAAAAAACAGAAAAGAAAGGCAGAAAAATTGATGTCTCTCAAGCACATCCAATATTTGAATTTCAATAATAATTGCAAAAAATATATAATCCCATGTAAAAATCTCTCTTTCATTAGGTGTCAGGGTTTTTGCAGGAAGAAAGAGGTTGATAGGAGTCATTGAGTTGGGTCCCCGTCACACCCTAGTAACAGTACGTTAGCAGTTTTGTGGCTACAAAACTCTGTGCTCTACGCTCTCACTGCTGCACTGTCTACTCTCTCTCTCTCTCTCTCTCTCTCTCTCTGTATATATACCTACTGCTATCTCACTCTCTCTCTCTCTCTCTCTCTCTCTCTCTCTCTCTCTCTCTCTCTCTCTCTTTTTCATCTCTCTCTCTCTCTCTCTCTCTCTCTCTCTCTCTCTCTCTCTCTCTCTCTCTCTCTCTCTCTCTCTCTCTCTCTCTCTCTCTCTCTCTCTCTCTCTCTCTTTGTGTGTGTGTTGAGCCAGAGCCGGCAAAAAATAATTAGCATCAATAAGAGTATTGGTATTGGTATTGGCCAACGATTCAGTTCTGGCACATCACTAATATATATATATATATATATATATATATATATATATATATATATATATATATATATATATATATATATATATATATATATATATATATATATATATATATATATATATATATATATATATATATCAAAAAGGGAGAAAGAGAATAATGAATAGGGATAGAGATTTCGTGACTGGTAGGATGACTGTGAGGAATGTGTGGAGAGAACACTTCCGAAAATCTGCATAACATTGGCAGTAATAAAGAGATAGTGATTGTGTGTGGGTTTGATGGTGCAAGAAGAATAGGTATTTTGGGCATGAGGTAATGTGTAAGAGCGAAAGTTGAAGAATGATAAATCTTCTGGTATAGATGGAATTACTGGGGAGAGAAATGGTGGACAGACAGGATAGTGATTGATTGGATTTGGAAGTTTTATAACAAATGTTTATGGAGAGCATGGTTCAGAGGGTTGGGGAGAGCAGGAATAAAGGTAAATGAGAGATAAGGAAGTATGTAGAATTATAGGAAATTAGTTTATTGAGTGTTGTAGGGGAAGATATAAGCTGTTATTTTGGTTGAAAGAATACGTCAAGTGACTGAAGGACTGATTGGTGAAGAACAAGGTGCATTAAGAAGTGGTAGAGGATGTGTGGATCAAATCTTTACATTGAAACAAATGATTGAGAAAGAGGGAGAAGAATAAATTGTATTTATTTTTTTTGGATTTGCAAACAGGAGTATGAAATGATAAATACGGAAGCTCAATGGCAGGTGTTGGTGGTAAGCTTCTGAATGGAATCAAAAGTACATATGACGATAGTGAAGCGTGTATAAGACTATTTGGAGTTGAAAGTGATTGTTTTAATATTAATAGCGGAGTGAGGCAGGAATGTGCTATGTCTTCTTGGTTACAATTTGTATATGGATGGGGTTATGAAAGAATTAGAGGTGGGATGGCAAGGGATGGTGTTAGAATCAGGGTTGTGGAGTCGTTTCAAATTTTTGACTCCGACACCACCCTCTTCAAAATTACCGACTCCGACTCCACTCTCTTCAAAATTACCGACTCCCGGACACCGCGACTCCGACTCCACAATCTTGGTTAGAATGATGGAGAATGGAAGAAAGTAGAGGGTGCCCTACCTATTATATGCGGATGATTTGGTTTTGTGTGGCGAATCTGAAAGAGTTTGAGAGGATTGGTAAAGAGATTTGGCAGGGTGTGTAAAAGGAGATGTTTGAAGGTAAACGTAGATGGGAAGTAAGGTTATGGTTGTAGTGAGGAAAGTCCTCGGTGGGGACACTTTGTCAATCAGAAAACTTGGAACAAGTGTCTGGGCTTAAATATTTAGTATATATGTTTAATGAAAAGGAAATGGATGATGCAGAGTGTAGTAGGAAAGTTATGAATGGCAGGAAGGTGGCTGGTGCAATTAAATCGTTGGTGGATTAAAGGGATTAAGTTTAGTGAGCTAGGGTCTTATAGAGGGTATGTTTTAATGAAAATAATGTTGAAAATTTAATATACGCAAACCAATAAATTGCCTAAGATCTCTGAAATTATTGTTATATCGAAAGCTATTTAATAAATAAGCTAAAGGCACTGTTACTTTCCTTTCATAAAGGAACGGAATAACGATAACGGAATTAAATTTTCCGAGCAACGGAGCAACGGTAACGGAACTACTTTTTAAGTAACGATGCCCACCTATATATATATATATATATATATATATATATATATATATATATATTTATATATATATATATATATATATATATATATATATATATATATATATATATATATATATATATATATATATATATATATATATATATATATATATATATATATATATATATATATATATATATATATATATATATATATATAAGGTGTAAATTAACGCGATAAATTGTTAATCCATTTATTTACTCTTTTTTTTTTTCGTTAACTTTTAACGCTTTCGTTAATTTAAGAAAACAACCGGTTGTCTGATTGGGTAACTTTCCCTACATCCGTTAATCGTTACTTTAATTTACGAGTTTATAAAATGATTTTCTTATCAGATTTTAAATTGTATTAGATTCGATTTTGATAACTCAACTTTCAAATTCCTAAAACGCTCCTCTGAACTCTTACGGTTATTATCCCATTTAGAAATGTTTGACGTTTTTCTTTTGCTGTATTCTCATTTCTTATTGGTTCGCTGAAGAAAAAAGAGATAGTGACTGTTGCCCGTTCAATGAGTCATTAACTTCTTTCGTTAGTTACTTGAACATGCTTCTTTTGCGACTAGTGAAAAATATAAGAACTAGGCCTCATAAGCGTTGTAATTTATAAAAAATATACATATTTGTATTAATATTCTAAGTTGA
>JABUQX010054051.1:0-48806 GCA_015478945.1 Trachelipus rathkii | reverse complement strand
TGTAGAAGCAAGAAGTGTAAAGTAAGCATGCACGATGGAACAAAACTTCTGTATAATCGGTTAATCAAATATTTTTAAAAATATCGTAAAACTTTCACTAATCGCCGAAAATAACAAAACTATGATAATTAATATTATTTACATGCGTAAACGGAAACTTCATTATATACATTATACAGTGTATAATATTTCAAAAAGGGGCGGCCAGACAAAAAATCGTTTGCTTATATAATAATATATAATATATATATATATATAGTATATATATATTATATAATATATAATATATAGTATATATATATAGTAATATTATTAATTTATTTAGATATATATATTATAGATAATACAATATATATATATATATATATATATATATAATATATCATTATATATAATTATAAAACTATATTATATATAATATATATATATTATATATATATATTTATAGGAAATGTCATAGAACGCTGTTGTCGCATTACGAAACGATACTAGCTCCGTTTTCAATCATTTCCCCGTTGACTTTGAAAAAACAAATTAAAAATAATGAAAGT
Source organism: Trachelipus rathkii (assembly GCA_015478945.1). NCBI lineage: Eukaryota > Metazoa > Arthropoda > Malacostraca > Isopoda > Trachelipodidae > Trachelipus > Trachelipus rathkii. The sequence goes on along the minus strand of JABUQX010054051.1, from coordinate 48,255 downwards.
AAAAAGAATTGAATATATATATTTTTTTACACTTCACACTAAGCGTACAAAATTAGCTTATGCAATTATTTCCGGTTTAAATAGTTGACTTGTGTAACTAAGTTTTAAAGCATATTAGGTGAAATTTTGTTTAAAGCCAAGCTCATATCTCAAAAATTACAAAAGCTACAGGGAAAAGGATACATTGCTGGAATGATGGTCTAATTTTAGTGCGGAAAATGTAAAAAAAAAAAAAAAAAAGAAAAGAAAAATTATATCTCAACAAACGTAAATAGTCTAAGCGAAAAGCGAATACATTTTGGAATCCTGGAAAATTTAGATAGGAAATGTAAAAAACAAAAAAATTATTGTTTATATTATAAGTTAATATGTATTATGAGAGACTTATTTAGAGACCTGTTTATTTGGTATCGTTAAAAATAAATAGACTTTTTTAAAATTTGCTTTTTTTTTTTTAATAAAGAATACCCAAGGGTTATATACCCACCGATGGCAGAAGTCGGAGTCTCTCGGCCTTCGGAACATACGGGTAGACTAATCCCCCCCCTGCCGGGGAGGGTCTCCGGAACCCCGCTCTTTGGATTTTGGGTGTCGAGGGGTTCTCCGCCCGCCCCTACGGGTTATGATAAATCGTCCCCCCTGTGTTCCCACGTCGCTTCGATGCCCCCTACCATTGCCTGACTATTCAATACCTTACAAAATAGAATATTTTCTATATATATATAATATTTATATATATATATAATAATATATATATAATTATATATATATATATATATAATTATATTATTATTATATATATTATGTAAATTCTGAAAAAAAATAGCAATATTTATTTCTTTTATTTATATTTTTTTTTTTTACAATCTCTAACTGAAAATTTACAAGATTCCAAATGTATTCTTTGTCGCTTCGAAGTGAATTCTTTGAGATTTTTTTTTTTTTTTTTTTCAGTTTCCGAATCAATTTTTGCCAGATTCACAAGATGTGTCTTTTCCTGTAGAGTATCGTAGTTCGATTGAGATATCATCGAGGGGGGGTTGATAGTTGTGTTTATATACCAATATACATAATATAGCTATATATCTCTATACTGGTCCAATTAGATATAGATATAATATTATATTATATATAATATACTTATATATATATATTATAATTATATTATATATATATATAATATAATAGATATAGTATAGGTATATTTAATATACAGTATCTATATTTAATATATTAATATAGTGTATATTATTTATCATATATTTATATATATATATATATAATATATATATATATATATATTATATATATATATATATTATATTATATCATATATAATATATATATTTATATTATATATATATATATAAATATATATATAATGATTACATGTATATAAATCAGTTAAATTCATTTATGGCAAAATGAAAATTGCAGCTTATTTTTCTTATTAATATGAAAAAAAAATGTTAAAAATGGCAAAATAATCATCACTTTCTAGAAAATTAATATAACCTTCGTTGTGAAATATATTTCTCATAAAAAGAGGGAGGGGGGGAGGGGGGGAAAAAAACTTTTTTTTAAAACCTTTACATAATAATATGATATATTATATACTATATTATATGATATATCATAATAGGGTAGGTTATCATTATTATATATAATGCATATAATATTTGGATATGTAGAATCTATACTTTAAAAAAAAAAAAGTTTTATTAGATATATATTATATATATATATACTATATATAGATATATATATAAGTTATAGTATAATAATATAATAATAAATTTATAATAATAATAATAATAAATAGTGATATTTCAGTTTAATTCACCGATATATGTATATGAACTTACCAATTACCTGTAGAACTATTGAATCGTTGATAATAGGTAAAAAGTATAAAACTATGATTACTTTATATTATCGTAAAAATGAAATACCTATCGATAATTTTAATCGAAAACACTATCGATTATCGTAAAATCCGTAAAACGTAACTGGTCCTTTTTTTTTTTAAATTGATATTTGTTTCATTCACGTGGACCGTGAGAGATGTGTTGTGTAGAAGCTATTGACCGTAAATTGAATTAGGAAAAAAACAAGCTATGTCAGATAGATAGCGAGGCAAATTTAATGCAGCTATCATCAGGTTACAATGATTATGTGTATAGTTTTTGGTCAGTCAAGGATGAGTTTAGTTTTACTTTCATTTTTTTTATTTTAACAAAATTTCCTAAAAAAAAGATTCAAGGCTAGTATCTACTAGCAACTGTTATTGAATATTGTATAGTAGTATATTAGTAAAGGAAAATAAATTCTCGAGAGGTAAAATCTCTTGGAGATAATAAAAAAAAAAAAAAAAAAATAAAACCTAATTTATCTTTTAAACCAAAAATTCAAACCGATCCGTGTTGATAGAGAACATAGAAGCATCTCCTTGCTGGACATCTGTGGTGAGCTTCAACTCTCTCTTGCAATCCATTGATCCATTGAAAATAAGATTTGCTGGTAAGCTAATAAATTTTTTTGTCTCAAAATAGGTCAGTCGTTGATTATATTGCCTATATTTTGAAGCTGTAATTATATATAAATTATACAGTAGATTAATATTTGAATGTCAGTAGGTTTAGACTACCATTTCACAGTTGTTAATTCTACTCTATTGAAACCATAAAGATAATATATTGAAATGTTTGATATAATATAATGAAGTGTGGAACACAATTTTTGGTAGGCCAGTCAAGTTCATTACAATTGAATAAAAATGGGGGTTGGGAATGTGTTTCATGGCAATTAGAGATTTTTATCCTTTAGATACTACTAGCACAAAATTTTTGGAATTGAATCAGAGAAGGCTTAATGTAGTGGACAAGGGCAAATTTGTTGCCTAAAAAAAAAAACTATAAAAAGAGATCAAATTAATAAAAACATAAAAATACATACTTTGAAAGCAAAAGTGATTGGAGGGTTACCAATGTGACAAACATGGAACAATGTTAAAATTATTATTTGTAGTTGTGTATTAAATTCAAAAAATTAATTTATATTGTGTACCATTTTAATGCCAGGTCCTACAATGCTCTAAGCTATATCTAAAAGTTTGAAAATTCTTTATATGGTAGTATTTGTGACAAAGGAAATAACCAATCACCCCAGGTTGCCCTAATAGAATTCGTTTCATTATTTTTGTACTCATTAATTTCTTAAACCTTTCTTAAAAAGTTTTATAATATTTTAATATATTTAATAGTATTTGAAAATATTTTTATATTATTAGGGATAATTATTAGTGCAATGGCTAATGGGGCTTCTGATATTGAAGTCGATGAAAGATTATTAATTTATCAAGTGCTCACAGCCAGGTCAGGAGGAAATGAGGGAGCGGGAAGCCTCCCATATAGACATACTTATTTCTCATGCAATATATCTCATAATAAGAAGAAGAAACAAATAATTTGATAAACTTTAATATAAATTTCTAATAATATCTGATTGTCATGGTTTTGGAAATAATGGCATTTACTCCACGATATATAAAAATCAGATGAGATCCTCATTCTTCCATCCTAGAGCATATTATCTTATTGTTATAGGATCTTATTGTTTTTTTTTTTTATATTAGTTTAATGTTATTCATTATATTGTATCTCAAATTGTTGATGCCAAATATATGAGCGTCGGGGGTGACGCGACCACTTCTAGTTACTTGTCTCCGCCTCTCTATGACTTTTTGGAATTTTTTTTTTGTAAATACGGCTATAGTCGTGGGCATAAAGCACACGAAAAAAATATATGTAATCTCTAATAATAAAAGTTTTATATAAGTTTTAATTTACTCCTTCAGCCTGAATGTGGAGGGATATAGCCGATCCCTTTTTTTCCGTCAATTGGAATATCTGTTTAATTCATCTTGAACGAGATATTTCAAATTTTATATTTTCATGATTACTAAATATAATAATTATATTATCATATAAATAATCATATAATTAAAAATGTCATAATATAAATTAAAATAACGAATTATAATAAAGTGGTCGATTCACCCCTCATCCGCCAAATTTTGACATTTTATGAACGCGTTTTTTTCTTTATTAAAATTGAATTTTTTAAAAGAAAATTTACTTATAATTATAAGTAACTTTTAATTACATTAATAATTATACGTATAAACATGTCAAAATAATACGTAAAATACGAAAAAAACAATGGTGCGTCAGCCACCCCCATCAATTTTACGGCGGGGTGAATCGGATCAAGTTAGCCGTTTTTTTGCGACTAATAATGCTTGGATAAAAATTTTACTTTGCATTTAAAGCTAAAATATTGAGTTGCTATCCACTGAAAAAATAATACAAATCGATCCACAATTTTTCATTTTTTTGATGGTGGGTGGTTTTATACGTGAGAGTTAAAAAAAAATCACATTTTCAATATGATTTTTTGAAGGACATTTTGTACCTAATTTCTAACATTTGTTTTAAAAAATATAAAAACTTTTACGAATGAAATAATGACTCTAAAATAAAACTTTGTAGTACTACCGCGTGGCTAAAAAATGAGCGAAAATTTTTTTTTTTTTTTTATTATTTTTTATTTTATTTAGAGTGGACGAATACCTCACTAAAGAGCGGGCCGGATCACCCGCCCGACGCTAGCCTACATTATATTTTGTGTTCAAGTTTTATATGTAGTAAAACTCCACAATTGATGGGAAAAACTGTGAATACAAAACAAGTTTCTTCTTGATTTATATTGTTAGAGGATATCTATTAGCTATATATATAATATTATATATATATATATATTATATATATATATACGTATATATATATGGTATTGTTATATATTAATCGCAGTTTCATATTTTCTTGAAAAATTTTCTAAGTTCAAAAAAATTCTAAGTTCAAAAAGTTAAGTTAAGTTAAGGTTTTTTAGAAATTCTTAGTGCAGCTTCTGCTAATTCAGAAGGCTTTGCCACTAAAGAATTTCTTAAAAAACGTTATTACTTAACTTTATTTGAATTAAGAAATTTATTTTGAGACTATAGAAAATTTTTTTCAAAATATGACCTGATTCAAAATATAGAAGGAACTTCCATATATATGTATATATATATATATATAATATATATATATATATAATTATAATATATACTAATATATATATATATCATACGTATATATATATATATATATACTTATATTATCATATAATATTATATATAATAGTAATATATATATAATATATTTATTATATCATATAATAACACTATAAAGCTTGGCTACATTGTGCAGGTGCAGCACAGTTTATGCTGCAAAACATTCCCCAAATATTTATAAAGAATTTACTATATCTAAATACTTATCAAATACAAGGGAGTACTCACAACAAATTTGAGCCTTCGCTCTTGTATTTGGCGTGCAGGTAGGCAAAAGGTGGGTGGCCAATTGTTACCCAGCAATGGGGACTTTGGCTGCCCTTGACCAAAGTACTTGCCGATTGTATCGTCGAATGAAAGTTGTTATGTAGTCTAATATTCTCTTATATTTCTTATATTTTTAGGTGTTGTTGTGGTGTAGTTAATATTATTTCTTTTATTATATTTAAAATTTCAAGTTGTTTTGGGTATTTTTTTAAAATTATTAAACCATAAACTTAGAAATCAAAAAATTTATTAAATTCCTTTTTGGAACAAAACTTTAAATAAATTCGTTTAACCTGTACATTAAGGCAGAACCTATTAGGGGGGCGTTCTGAAAACACATACTTGCCCTACTTGGATTTATGTAATGGGTAATATTTACATTTCAATTAGTGTCGGGTGGGGAATCACAACTTGTCCTCCAGCATTTATGCCAATCTGGACCGTTTATAATAGTACGCTTTTAAATTTTAATTTTATTCTATTAATCTTTTATCATGGTGTGTTTTGTTTGTGTGAAAAAAAAAAAACAAAATGAAAAAAAAAAAATTAAAGAAAACAAAACCAATATATAATAGAAACACGTATATTTTTATATTAAATAAAAAACCTATTTATATTCAATTTAAGAGCATTTTAGAGCAAATCACAAATGGAAAGTTTTGCCCATAACCATACAATGAGAGGGGCAAGATTACCCTGCCCAAGTTCCACATGGTAAATAATTTCCATGTGCAAATTTTTAAAATGTTTTAACATGATTATTATTTACAAGATTTCAATTTGAAATTGCCAATTTATAAAAAATTGTGATTTAAACTTTGCTAGATCCAACATGCAAAGACAGATGTGACAATCTTTTTTTTAAAAATGTCAAATTTTAATTGTTAATAATAACTTTAAAAAGTGTTACCAACAGTGTATAATAGTTATAGGAACAAATGTGTCAAGTAGAGAGCATTATTTGCAAAAAAATAATATTTACAAAGGTATAGCTAAAAATTTGAGCAGGGGTGAAAAATGTCAAAAAGAGCCCTCTTTACGGTACTAATAATATGATATATATATAATATAATATATATTATATAGATATTATTAATAGATATATAAGGTATAGTGGATGGGTGAATTTTTCACTATCTGTGGATGCGGGTAGTAAAAATCACTAATTGTGGATAGCGGATATATTAAATATAGATGATTTAGATACATTCATAGATAATATACTATATATATATATATTATAATATTATATATATTTTATATATAATATATATAATATATATATATATATTAATATATATATACCGATATATAGATATTAATATATATATATATATATTATTAATATATATATATTATATATATATATATATTATTTAATAAATATTTATATTTTTTATATATATTATTATAATATATATATATATATATATGGGATGTACCAACCAGAAAAGAGGCGATACCGATTACCCTTTTTTTAGGTGCCGATACAGACTCGGTGAGTAACATGATAAATCCTTAGTAATAAAATAGAACATTTATGTACTGCTAGGCAACTCAGGAGTGCATTCCCTGTACAACCAAATCTTAGTCATTTATTTCATATTTGGGTGTGCCGAAGTATATAAATAAATTATTTTATAAACTAAAATAGTATCTTTAGGGAATAATAAATGCAAATATATTAATAACTTTATGTTTGTGTTTATTCAAAAATATTCCATTTCCATTTTCCAGTAAGTATTAAAGTTTAGCTACTAGCTTTTATGTCTTTAACGTGAATTATTAATTAACAGAAGATTCTTGTTAACTAGCTACAATATGGAAGAATAAAGAATAATGAAAAAAGACTCAATTACCAAAATTGGAAAAGACAAAAAAAAAAAAAACGCGAATTATATTTAATTGACAAATAATAATTATCTCCTTAAGTAAAGATAGGTATCTTCAAGATTTCAGAAATTCAAAAATTCTGCAAACTTGTGTTGCAAAAAATCTAAGCTTTCACTAGTGTTGGCGAGACCCTGCTTCTATTTCTTGGGGTGTTTACCATTCCCCCACACTAAAAAAATACGGCTCGCTCTTGGACTGATGAGGAGGGGGCTGATAAATATTGTGCTTGTAAACACTGATTAATTAATGGGAACACCTTGGCCCCATTTTCATGCCACCACTTGAAAGGAATCTCTTCTGTAGACAGCATCTCCATTTTTCGCTATAAGCTATCTCCTCTTTACAGAAGTTGCAAATTTAATTATCTATGCTCCATCTGATGACTGTCTCTTCAGTTCTTTCGAAGAGGTTCCTTGTGTATCCTTTAAGTAATTTGAGATGTCAATGTAATTCGGCAAATGAACTTATTCAAAGACTAACAATTAGGGCGTGTCATATGGGGGCAAAATAAAGATTTTTTTTGCGATATAGGGTCAAAATGTGCTTTTGTGCTGTAATATCCTACTAAAGGGTTTTACGTATTCCATAAAACACCTTACTTGATAAATTGCGTTTGATAGTAATGTGTATTAATTTCAAAAAAGGGGATAAACTTAATATAATCCAAAAAACTATGCGGTCAAAAAGGGTTTAATGAGCTCAAAATTTTTTTTATATTTGTTTAATTTTAAAGAAGGATAAAAAATGTTAAAAATGTAAAAAGTTTCAACCAACATATTCATGACAATCTTGCCTGTCGATTCATCTTAGAATCATTCTTCTGCTTTGCTTCCTGCCTCCAATGATCCTTCTCGTTTCATTAGTACACACTCACTTAAAAACTAATGACATGGCCACTTGTTAGAACTTGCATTGGCTCATTCAACAAAAATTTTCTTATTTCTGATAATTTGAGTTTACAAGTAAGTGGAGGTTTATATAATTTTTGACCAGTCTATCAGTTCCAAAAGGGGAGTTGCATTTACATTTACTGCAGGTGTTTCCTAGGCCGAACAGATAGGTCTCCTTGTGTATCATCATCTTCATTCCTTAAATTAATTATCTTCTGAACCCCTGCTTTCCTTTTTCGTTGTCTTCGAGATAAGTGTCTGAAAGATCCATTTCTAAATGCGAACACGATAAACGTTGATTTGTGGCAAAAACAATATCATGCTACTGCTCTTCTTCTGAGATTTTAGAGATTCAATTGATAAGAATTGGCGGGGTCCTTCCCCACCGTGAAAATTCGATTTGATTGTAAACCAGCAGGATAGTAAACGCCAACAATGTTTTCCACAAGCAGTTGTAACTCTTCAACTTGTTGCATTTAAGGCCATGTTTTGAAACATATATGCGACAAATATGCAGTTGTTAACCACTGAGAGTGGCTTACAGGACCGATTTCTAATAATGCCAGAATCAGTTGGAAGTTACACCACTCCACTTGTTGTTAGTTAAACAAAGTTTTTCATCCAACTCTAGTGGATCAAGTGACCGCAAAGTAGCACTCAATTAGTAATTAGAGCACAAACATCCAGATGAGTTTCCGATCCAGCTTTGATTCAACCAATGCATGACTCCTCCTTACCAACCAGTGTTAACATTCGTTAACAGTATTAATATAAATGAATGTTGTTTGTTTCTTAAAAAATCACAAGATGTTTGCAATAACTCAGCAGTTTCCTACGTTAGTCTTTCTCTGAGATTAAATACAAAGTACTATCCACCTGGCTCACTGCCAACAGTTTAATGCTCTTCTTTCACAATACTTGGGAACTGATGACTTGAGTTATCTGCTTGTAACAGAACTTTAGTGAATTTTTGAGTACCATCAAAGAAGATACATTTAATATTGCCTATCCGGTTGAGCATGAAATTCGTCATAAAGTGATTTCATGACTTTTTCTTGTGCCCTTTTTTATTTTATTAGTAGATCAACCAAAATCTCTTCTCTATCGTAATTATCAGAGTCCAAAATGAGCTGTGTAATGCAGCGTACACATAACCGACGCCATACCTAAATATTTTGCAATGCAACATGGCAAAATTGTAATGTATTATACTGACCTGTACTTGAAGTAATAAATACATCAAAAATTCATCACATGAATTGCAAAGATCTTCAGATTCTTCATCTGTAACAATCAGTTGGCTTCTTATCTTCGTCGGAGAAAAGAATTTCATTTGGGTAATGATAACTCTTCCTTCCTTTTCTGCTTATATTCAGAAATTCTTCTTAATTCATCTTTCTTGCTCTCCTAAACATTTAATTTAACAAATAAATAATATAAGAAGCACTTCTTTTAGAGAAGACAGTTTGCTGCGAATTTTACATGAAATGTGAAAATATCACAAATTTAAAGTAGCTATTTACCAAGCAAACCAATTTAATTGCCAGTTCTTGTAAATATAATTGTGAATCGCTAGCCAAAACACAAATTTTTGACCCCCTCATTTTTTGGAAAAAAGGAAGTCAAAAAATTTGCAGAAAAAAAGCCCCACCTAGTCCCATATCGTGATGATGCCAGGCGTTGCTGATAGGCGATCAGTTACCTAAAGTTATGCTATTAATGGCAATCTAGAAGTGTTCACCTTCGGAGATGCCATTCTTATGGGGTTTCATCTAGTAAGGAATTCCTTATTAAAACTTTTATTAATATCGAAACTAGATCTATTAGTGAATCGAAACAAGTTTCTCATTATTCTTCCACCCAAAAAGTAAGAAAGGTAACTCGGGCAAGTTATGGCCATATATAAACCGGATCACCGATCCCCCAAATGGCCGTACTGCGATTACGTACATCAGTTAAATCATTTACTTATATATATATTATATTATAATATACTATATATATATATATATTATATATATATATATATATATATTATATTTAATATATATATATATAATATTTAATATACATCATATTTCTTGCCCTGCCATCCTTATTGGAGGGCCACACTGCTTTCAGGAAGCCGGCTGCCACCCCTTGCAGCAGATTCCACAGTTGAGGAGGGAGGAAATATAGAGAAGTCGGCAGGGCGGATTAGAGCGAGCACCCCAGAAGGAGTCTCTATTGTATCTGATGAAGTATATAATATAATATCTATATATATATATATATTTATATATATATATATATATTATATATAATTATTATTATATTTATATATATATAATTATATATATATATATATATATATTATATATAAATATAGATATCGGGAAGTGGACCCAACTTTTTTTGCTCCCCACCAATCTCTTTCCCCAGCTCACCATTAGGGAAAAAAGGATTATATATATATACTTGAAAAATATTTTCAGAATTATATTTCAATTTTGATGAAAATTTGTGTATAGGGAAGAGATTACCTTTTCTATTCTTAGTAATGAGATCCACTAGCTACACTTGTTGAAGGGCATGCGAAGTATTCCCTGGCGAGTTCTAGCAAGATTTGTGGAAAAACTTTACTTATAATTATAACCCATCAAACCAAATGGTTCATTGATTGTCTCAAAATCAATTTTCGTTTTGATAATCTTTCGATCATTGATAGTGTCTTTTTACATCTGTGAACAAGAATCTTTCATCCCTGCTAGAACCAAAAGGAACATTCATGGATTAGCAATGGTTTCAGATTAAAACAGATTTTTTAGTGAAATCTCGTGTTTGCAATCTTTTGCTTTTTATGGCTAGTATATTTCTGTATTTAGCAGCATTTCATCACATAGGATCTAAATTAAATTTAACCTCTGATGAAACAAGTAGTTCGAGAGATTTGTTTATGTTATCTAGGATCAAGAAAGTTGCTATCTGTACATCTAATCGTGATTGACAATTTGAAATCTATTTATCTCAGCATGAGTGTTTGTCATCTTTGAAAGCACGGCTATTTAATCAGCAGATCTAGACAAGCTTCTTATCATTGCAAACTAGAGGAATCCTGTACTGGACAAACAAGAAGCTTTCTGAGCTAATAGTCTTATCACTTCTTTAAACGTTTGAAAGCTAGTAATACAATTATTTAAATCCGAATTAATTCATCACCTTGTCAGCCTTTCCCTTTTGTTGTCGAAGCGTTAAGGAAGACAGCTTATTTATTTCTCCCATCCTCTCAAGCATGATGTTTAAACTACTTTATTCCAATGAGGTCAATCTTTGCGTTACAGACAAGTTGGGAGAGTTAGTTCATAATTCATTAAAAGAACATTATCTGCAAAAAAAATTCAGGTGGATGCGGATAGAGAAAATGATGCGGATATCCAATACACTCTAACCTTAATATAATAATATACTATAATTATATAGTTATTATTATATATATATATTATATAATATATATATATATACTATATATTATTATATACTATATATTATATATAATAATAATATATATATATATATATATATATTATACGTATATAATGTAATATATATTTATTATATATATCATATTATATATTATATATATATACTATATATATTATATATTATATATAATTATAATATATATATTATTATAATTTAATATATTATTATATATACGTATTATATACGGTATATTAATACCGTTAATATATATATATATATAGTATATATATAATATATATATATATATATTATATATTATATAGTATATATATATATATAACTATATAATTAGTATATAATCATATATTAATATAAATTGATTATTATAAATATATATAATATACGTATTTATATATATATATATGAATATATTATATATATTATATTATATATATATAATAATATATATGATACTATATAATATTTAAATATATATGAGTCAAAAAGTATGTGCAGTTCCTTTATTATCCTGTGGTATATTGAATGCATGAAATCCTGAAGATGATTTTAGGTAAAGTAGAGGACAACTGACTTTTCTAATGTGTTGAGAAGGCAATAAAATAAGGGTATGTTTTTGGCCGTAAGAAAGTTTTTGTTTTTTTTTTTCTTAATTCAGATTAATGTTTTAAGTACTAGGTGACAAAAGGTACACTAATGTATGAATCTTCTGAAATCATGTTAATTGGCAAGTAGAGTCATGTTCTCAGAAATATTTTTAAAAATGGGTTGCTTTCTATGAAGGGAAAAAAAGATTCTAATGTTACAGGAAAGATGACAACATGAAATCAAGATGAATAAAGAACGTGGTTGCAGTTCAGAAGACAGAGAACCAATAAAACATTGATCAGAGTGTAGTAATTGACATTTTAGACAGATTTGACAAATTTACCAGCCTAAAATTTATTTTAATCCTGTGGGATTGAAATTAGTAGCTGGGCAATCTTCTGATATAGCAGCAATATATATTATCCAACTTAAAATATTTAGCAATGTTTAATACGTTTTCACTATTTAATGCATAGAACTGCTTGACCATGACCTATTAGTTACCAAACATTGTCTTATTACATTTAATTAAATTTAAGGAAATTTATAAGAAACAATATAAATCTTCTAATCCCTACAGAAATTCTTGGTCTTCTTCTCTACCTAGTGTTTTCAGTGAGCATATGTTTACAGCTGAAACTATTTACAGCTCTTTAAGAAATAGAATACACGTGAATAGGCGAATTACTATTTTTGAATCATATTTTGTAATTTTAAACTTTAATAATTTAATATGTTTAGTTATATTAATATAACTAAATAGAATTCACATGAAAACTGATCAACGTTTGGCATGAATTCAGATTCTTTGTTAGAAACGAGTCTCCACTTTTTGTTTTGGACCAATGTGATCAAAGTGAATTAAAGATGACTCAATGATGATGTCTTTACATAGGATTGTAAACTGAATGAAGTGGAATACTTGGCACCAAAGAACATTATCATAAACCACCTTGGAAATTTGTGCAGTCTTTATTGCCTGAAAGTGTTTGGAATGAAGAGTTCTCTCTCTTACTTGCTCTTTGTTGTCAATACTCCATATGGTAAGTTTTCATAACAAAAAATGTGTCCACTATGCAAAACCTTTAGTTGTTGAATGGTTCTGAGTTTCGAGTGTATATTAGTATTAAAATATTGGAATCTTAAAAGTAAAGTATACTATATTAATGTTCATTGGGGTGTTAAATATATATATTGTAAATTTAATTTGTTATTATTGAACTATTTTTTTATTTTGAGTGAGAATTTTTCTATGTGGGTATTTCTTATCTTCCCCCCCCCTTAGGGGGGGGGGGCCCCCCCTGAAAAAATTTTAAATTTAGAAAAGGAATAAAAGAACTGATGATTCAAGGAAAAAAATAGGGATTTTACTCACAACATACACATTCCAAAAAAATGATTTTTTTTTAATCCTATTACTTACTAAAAGTTCACAGTTACTACAAATAAACGTAAAAGGTCTCATAAAAACGTTGCAAGGTTTTATTCATGAATCATTTGCAATTTGTATGGATACATGCATGTGTAAGACATTTTGACCACTATTGAAAAACATTTGAAGCAGTTTGGCAAACAGTGAATCAAATAAAAACATTTTTTTTTTTTTTTTTTTTTTTTTTTTTTTTTAGTTTTAACTGTGTTAGGGATTGAGAATACATCTATTTAATTTAAATTATTTCGCTCCGCCAAATGGACAGCTTGTTTTTTAAGTTGTGTGTATTCTATAGTGTGTTACTTAAGTCATTTTTACAAGTGAAAGCGTATTGTGCAGTGCTTGCTCTCACATTTTCAATAAATTTTTTTTTTTTACCTTTGTATTTGGTGAAGTTGATGGCCATTTTATTTAAAAACAATATAAAATAAAAACATATATTTCCGTCTTGAAAAAAAAAAAAAAAATCAATAAAGATCACAGTTTGTCGTAATGAGATTTTTTTTTTTTTAATTCTTATCCCATTCTCTCTAAGGATAATAGTAAAAATATTTTCATTGAATACAGATGATATTGACTCAATATCCTGTTGAGACAGATTCCGTAAATCCCCAAATTATTACAAACCATCTATAACAACCAATGGACCATTATTATTTTGGACCAGCATGATCTTACCTTCTTTTTTGGGGGGTAAGCCAATATAGTGTCTCCTCTTCAATGACTTTTAAATTGAAAAAATCTAGTAAGTTGAGCTTCCGTACACACTTACCCAATGACTATATTTCTACCTTGCTCCTCGCCCTGGGCTACTTATGATATATCTCCCCCCCTTCTTTTCATCTATTGGAGTGGAGTGTGAAACTATAATTGTTAATGATCTATAAATACCTTAGATCCAAAGATCTGTAGTTGTATGAATATTGTTTAATTTTTTTTTTGTTTAATGGGAAAATTGAGAAAAGAAATTGTCATTTTTAATGCTGTGTAATATGGAAATTCTTTGATTCGCAAAAAAAATGAAACTTGTTAAAGTGCCCGTGTCTAACTTTGGGGGGGGGGAGTTTGCGCTATTAACCCCTATCCCCTACTAACTTCTCATTTGGGAAGTAAAAAACTGATTTTGAATAAAATATGACATCCATGATACTTATTATCAATCCCTTTTAATTCTTCATAGATCCATATTACTTATTAGTAATATGTTATTTTATCTGAATCGAAAAACAATATCAAATGATTGAAATAGTAGGTTCTTAAAAAAAAAAAAAAAATTCAATAAATTCAAAGATAATGCAACGCAGTGATTGCAGAATAGTGGGCAGAATTTTAACTTCTTTGGCACAGTGAATATTGTGACACTGCTGCGGTACCAAATCTGGAGCTCGTAATCTTGAGATCGGTAATGTCGGTGAATATCGAGCCAATCTTGAAGTCCTTTCAGTAATCGGGAAATGCAAGTCAGGTTTGAAAGTTATTAGATGGATGTCAGATCGAGTTCGTTAAATTTGGATATGTGCAGCAATTCCCGATATTATTATTATTATTATTATTCATTATACGTATTATTATTATTATTATTTATTATTTTATTATGATTTATTATTATCTCGTAAAAAGTAAGCGTCTTCTTGAGGTAAATGTATTCTTTCAAGACAAAGAACAACTCAATTAAAGTTACTAATTTTTAAAACTTTGACAATTGATTTACATTTTGAACAGGCGAAGAATAACACAAGCTTTGATCTTATTCGAGTTACTTATGGATGGATAAAAATGGATGCCTAGAAAATATATGAATGGCCGTTTCTTGTAGTTTTTAACTTTGAAAATGTAATGTTTTCATTTTAAAATCATGCATTTAACTTCAAAATTTGTTTCAAACTTCCTAAGAATAATAAAATAATGACACTTGTTCGAAAAGAAGGATTAAAGTTAACAAATGGCGTGACTTCGACTAATTACTTTTTAATACCGTAATTTTCACTATTTTATTTTTTTTTTTTTAGAAAAAATTGATAATTGTAGTGCCAATTGAGCGTCGGAATTGATCACATATAGCTCAATTAATTAGATATGATTATAAAATTTTATTAATTTTGAATGTAGTTCTTCATAATAATCTTTGTAATTTGAACATTTTCTTTTCATTTCTCTCTCACTTTTCTTTGCAAATATTTCCCTGAACAAATCTTTATGTTCAAGGATTAAATAACCCTCAATTCTTTCCTTCTTTGAATTCTTTATTGGAGCTGATATCATATGCAAAATTTGACGGTTTGCTTACTCTAGTGAGTGTAAATTGAGAGGTTAAAAATAGCAATAGGAAAAAACAGCCAGCGCACAATGTGGTGTGAAAAAATTACAAAAAATATAATTGTTCCAATTGTTATTTAGGTGCGATTATTTTTGGCCTTAAAAGTATAATTTTAATAAATAATAATAATCAAAACGCGGAAGACATGGAACTCTTTAATTAAATTATACTTTTAAACTCCTATAAGCGGAATTTTTTTTTTTTTTTTGCGCAAATTACTTTTTTTTAAAATATATTTAAATTGGCAGTACGCCGTTGCCATTCACGACGCTGCGAATTTTTTTGCAATATTTTATTGGTCTGATGTTACAAGTACTACGTTTAATAATTAAGCGCAGTAACACGGTTCAAAACATAAATTTGCCACTCGACGCGGCCACGTAATAAACCAACTGTGTTCTCCTTTTCAATTGTTAGGATAATTAGGGTGTCTAGATGTAATGTAACGCTGGAACAACTCAGATATTATTATATATATACTATATATATATATCTTATATATATAGATATTATAAATTAATATAATTATATATTATATACTTATATATATATATATATATAATATATATAATATATATATATATATATATATATAAATAAATTATATATCATATAAATATAGGATTCAGCAAAGCAAAAAACATTAATAGCAGTTTGGCAGGTTTTTCACTTGAAACTAAAGACATTTGGGGGCCGGAAACGTTTTCACTATTTAAAATTTAAGAAATTTTTCTTAAAGAATCTACTATTATGTAAGGCTATGTGCAATTTGATCAATATATACGGGATATTAGTATAATATAAATCTAATATATATTATTAGTATATATTATATATATATATATATTATATATAATATTAATATATATATATATATATATATATTATATATATATATTATAATAATATATAATATATGATATATATAATATATATAATATGTGTATAATATTATATATATATATAATAAAATATATATATATATATTTATATACTTATATATATTATATATATTATATATAATAATATATATAATATTACTAACAGATTTCATGTTTACCTTGATCGAATTCTTTATAAAACAATTGCAATTATTATCTTTCAGATAAAAACTTAGAGGCTCTTGAAGTGTTGGTAAGCTGACATAAATAATGCAAACGTTTAGGATTTAGGGAGTAGTAATAGAAAGAAAAATAAATAATTATTTAAAAATGCATCAAGAAAAACCAGAAATTGGTACTGGTCAAGATTGTCTTTTATTTAAAAAAAAATTTCATTGAAATTTTTTTGCATTATTGAACGTTTTAGAAATTATTCTATTTATTTCTTTACTTTTTATAAGTACCACTCTAAACCCCGCCCCCACATATATATAATGATATATTAATACTATATAATATATATATAAATATTATATAATAATATTTATATAATAATATATATAGATATATATATATATAATTAATATGTATTTGGGATGCACCGGATTCCGCATACCGGTTGGCCGGAAGTTCCGGCTTATTTAAAGATCTCCGTCGGCCGGAACTATATTTTTAAAAGTAATGATTTTGAAATAAAATATAAATAATTCTTGGAAAGGAAGATCGACACCTGTTAATGAAATAGGTTTGTAACAGTACTTTTCCCTTCAAAAAAGGTAAAAAATATTTTATAATTTTTTTCGAATTGTATAGTGCTACTTTTCAACACAACTAATTCAAACTAATATATTAACTATATTAATAATTATAATAATAATGAATCGGGCCTATATTCATTTTACTAAATTGACTTATTTATTTTGATATCAACCTTAAAGGGGTTGATATCCAAATGACTACCCTAACAAAATACACTTTTGATAAATCTAGCTTTTAAAATTACATTACAGAAATAGCTAAATGAATTTGGTAAAAGAACTTTTAATTAACATGCCATATCTGACCAAAGACAAAAAATTATGAATGTATCCTTATGTTTTAAATTATGTAAAAGAGCTTTAATTTTAACAAACTACATTTGAAACAAATTACCGATATATATATATATATATATAAAATATATATATATATATATAATAATATTATATATATTATATATATATAATATATATATAAATATATATATATATATATAATATATATTATACGATATTTATGATTATATATATAAATATATATTATAAAGTGCATGTACCAGCTGTTATTCGATACATGTATAGAGTTAAACAATAGAATTTTTGAGAAATTTAAATATATATTTTAAACACAAAAAAAAAAAAGGAAAGTTAAATAGCTTATTCATTTCTATTAGGTAACCATTCCCTAATATTTAAAATCAAAATGCTCTTAAATTATGATGAAAAACAGAGCGATCAGCTAGGTGTTGGAGAAAGACGATTCCTTTACTTGTATAAATATTTCCGCTTGCTAGACATTTCTCTCGCTAAATAACTGAATGAGGCAGAGAAGATATTTTCCTACTAATTCACTTGTAGATGCAAGCAGAATAAAAGTTTTCTTTTTTACGCCATAGCGTGAAATAGCATTATTTTCATCATAATTGGCTGCAAAATATTTATTCACATTAGTTTGAATAGTATTTTCTTTTCTTTTGTTTTCTTCATTTCTGATTTTCGTTTGCATTTTAGATTTTTTCTCTTTAATCAGTTCACTCTTTCATTGTATTTGAATATTCTTCATAACTTCTGACATTTTTCTTGTAGCATTTCATCAAAGCACTTCCAGAAAATTGAATGCGTTTCCTTCTCAATATCTGCCTTTTTTAGATTCTTTATCTGAATCTGTATGAGACTGATCATGTTGATCATCCTTTTGTTCATCAGAATCTGAATCTGTCTGAATCTGAACCTATTAAATTATCTGTAGCTTTATAAAAGTTTTTACTTCTTTTTGAGCATAAATTTTATTTATTCTGATCAATAATATCAAAGGGAGCTATTTGTATTGTGGATTAGAACTGTGCAAGTACATAAATTTCTTCTCTTTAATGGTACAAAAAAGTCTGTTAAATATTCTGTTAAGTTCATCTTTCAAAGTTTTTACACCGCTATTCTTCCAAGTTTTTGCTAAATTTTTGCAATGCGATTAATGCAGAAAGATAAATCTACATCTTCATCACTCGCTCTTTTAGTTAATTCAAAATAATTAAAATCTAATTATTTATATTCTCCATTAGCTTCTATTGATTAAGATATTCAGATTGTTTTTCGAATTTGAATATTGAGCAATTGCAAGTATTAGCTCTACGAATCTTGAAGCATATTATCATTATGATTCCATCTGTTTCAATTGTAAGCTTGTGTATGAGCGAATTTTAGAATTTTGAATTTCAGTTTAACTTAGTTTAGCAATGACTCTACTAAACTGATCTACAATTTTCCTAGCATGAAGTAATTAAATATTAAGTTGATTTTTCAGGGAAATAAAGCATCAATTATTACTAGCAGTAATGACTGAAATAAAACATTTAAAACACCTTTTCCTACTAATACCTTTTTAATGTTAGTTTCATTATATGTTAGACAACATGAATATTGTCTTTTTCATAATCGACCACTCATTAAGTATCGCTCACAGCAAAACGTAGGCGGTTTTCAGATACAATTCAAAAAACTGATTTAAGGAACCTAAAAAACCTATAATAAATATAAAATGATACATATTTATAAAGCTTTCATTGTTAATATGAGCAAGTCCAAATATCTGATGTAAATGATATTGCTTGACTTGCAGCTGAAGTGTTATTGTGTTCTTTACCCTTTTATATAAATATTGTTGGATTAATCTCTTCTGAAAAATACTCCTTATCATATAATATTGTGTAACATACGGATTTATTTAATCTCTTAAGACAATGTCTTCAACAAAAGAAAATGGCAGATAATATTCACAGCAATTCATTTCCCCAATTTTGAAAAGTAATTTCTGTACTTACAGTACTTCTAAATCTTGTTTATCAGTATTTCAAACCAGTGCAGGCTGAATAAATCTTTTATTAATAAGAGTGGAGTTTGATGATTGGCATAGGACTGGATCAATATTCTGTGTCTGTGACATCATGTTTTTCTTTTTTCGGCCACTTTTTCCTCGTTGAATATTCAAAATAATTTTTTTATCTTCAAATATGTGGTTTTTATATGTTTCTTTTCAAGATGAACAGTAAAGGTTTTGTGCTATATAATATTTTGAACTTTGCTTTGTTTATCTGATATAGTAATATATCAGTAGGGCACAAGTATTCAACTCGGGTTTAGCCTCTTCAATAGTTAATTCTCTAGGTAGTTAAACTACTTAGGATCCGTACGAGGAAGGTGCATGATAATTGCATGTTTAGGTCAATCACTCCACTATATATATATAATATAATATATATATATATAATATATATATATTATAGTAATATATATAATATAAAATATATATATTTAATTATTATTATAATTATATAAATTATATTAACAGTCCTATATATAATATATAATATATATAAATATATATTTATATATATATAATATATATATAATATATATAGTAATATAATAATATATATATTATATTTATATAATTATTATATATATATATTATAATATAGAAGGTAAGTATAACATGAAGAAATTTCCCTCGCCGCACATCCGGCCTTCGGCACAGGAATTAAAATTTTTCATTCTCCGGCCTCCGGCCAAAATTACTCCCGGTGCATCACTTAAGTATATAGTATATATATATAATATATATATATATATATAATTATATATATATAATATAGATATATATATATATATATATAAATAACTGACATATTATATTAAGTTCAAAGTCTGAGTAAAGTATTTACATCTGCAAGCTTTAGGTTTCCTGTAAACTCCACTTATATTATAACTAAAAACGTTTGATACAGTCTTAAATATTTGATGTCTTCAAGACTTTGTAATTTTAGTATACAATTACCTTTACTCACTTTTATATTATGAAACAAACAAGAATGATGTATTTTACTTTAATCTTTAATTTATGATGCTAACTGATTTCTTTTAACTATATTATTTTATGTAAATTTTTACTTATTACAAATTTCTTCATTTTGACCAGGTATAAAAATCTCAAGTTCGGCCAATAAAATTTATTACACGCTTTTGTTTATAGATAAGTCATAATGACAGGCAAATCAAGAAAGAGACAAATTGCCTAGATAATAATAAACTCTATGTTAGCATTGGAATGTGAATGGTGTACCTAAGTCAAAAATTTCGATTTTGATTAAAGAGAGTGAAATTCTTTGTATTTAGTCAAGATTAATGTGTAGACTATGTGAAATGTATATCTGAATGAGTGTGATAAAAAAATTTAGAATTAAAATAGATATATTTCTATGTATCTCTCAAAACATTCAACAAGGCGGATTGTCAAAAAAAAAAAAGACCATTACGATATATTTTATATCACTAGTATCTTATAATTTACTTTCTTAAAAGAAGATATTTTAAAATATATTTTTCCAGATTAAAGATATATAAATTATAATATATATTTTATATATTATATATTATCTATATATATATATAAAATTATTAAATATATATATAATATTCCTTCAGTAGATGTTACCCCAATAGAAGCAGCAGCAGCTGCAGCTGCAGCAAAGACCTCAATAAATTAGTTTACACATAGCAATGTACAAGTATTTAGGATGAAGGTTGTAGAGTTCTTATCATGTTGTCACACCACAATGATTTGTAGTGATGGATTCAGCTAGGGTGATTATATCTGTGGCTATGGTAGTATATTATTATTCTAAAGCGATATCCTATATTTTTTAGTATGCTATGATATCTATTCGATTAATGTAGATGATGGAGCATTATTTTCTTTATTTATAATTTCATTTGATATATAGAATCAGTTGTCGTGGTGATAATTTGTTGGGTGAAGTACTGATAATAAATCTCTCTCCTCAGATCTTCTCCTCTCTCTCTCTCCTCGTCTCTCTCTCGTCTCTCCTCTCTCTCTCTCTCCTCTCTCTCTCTCTTCTCCTCTCCTCTCTCCTTTCTCTCTCCTCTCTCCCTCTCTCTCATCTCATCTCATCTCTCTCTCTCTCTTCTCTCCTCATCTCTTCTCCTCTCTCTCTCGTCTCTCTCTCTCTCTCTCTCTCTCTCTCTCTCTCTCTTCTCTCTCTCTCTCTCTCTCTCTCTCTCTCTCATTCTCTCTCTCTCTCTCCTCTCTCTTTCTCTTCTCTTCTCTCTCTCTCCTCTCTCTCCTCTCTCTCTCTATCTCTCATCTCTCTACTCCTCTCTCTCAATCTCTCTCTCTCTCCCTCTCTCTCCCTCTCATCTCTCTCTCTCTCTCTCTCTCTCTCTCTCGTCTCTTCTCTCTCTCTCTCACTCTCTCATCTCTCTCTCTCTCTCTTACTCTCATCTCCTCTCTATCTCTCTCCTCTCTCTCTCGTTTTTTTATTAAATATGGGAAAAACCATTATAGGGAGCACGGAGACCTTGAAGTAAGACTGACGATCTTTAATGAGAAAACTTACATAAGAGTTTAGTGTAATACAGTAGTTAACCTATTAATATTATGTTGTTGTACAACAGTAGCTTGGTTATTTGAGAAATTTATATAATTAAACGAGGTTATGAAATTTTATCACTAAGTAAGATAACTATAACAATATGGAATATCTTAAGTCCTATATAATGGGTTTTTTTTTATTTAATTCGAAAAGGAAAGAAAAATGGCAAAACTCATATTTCTCCCAATAATAATAATAAATTAATAATGGAGTAGACCATTTGAATGAAAAAGCGCACTAGCATAACGCTATCCGTTTTTATTAATTAAGGCGTACAAAACTCAACACTCTAACTAAGTTAAAATATATACGTTATATAATATATAATATATATAATATATATATTAATATATATATATATAGTATATAATATATATATTATTATATATATATATAATATATATATATATATATATAATATATATTACCGTATAATATAATAATAATATAATATATAATATATATATATATACTATTATATATATATAATAATATTAATAATTATAAATATATATAATTATAATATATATATCGGTTATATATATAATCTATATAATATACATAATTATATTTAAATTATATATATATATATATTATATAAATAATACTATATATATATCTATTATATATATATATTATATAATATATATATTATTTATATAATGTATATATAATATAATAATTAATATATATATATATATATATATATATATATATACTAAATATAATAATATATATATATATATAATAGTTATATATTATCATATATTAATATATATATATATATAATATATAAATATAATATATATATATATATATATAACTATATATATTATATTATAATGATAATATATACTTTATTTAAGAAAGTTCTTCATGATAAGTTAGGAAGGAAAGCATCACAAAAAAAAAAAAAAAAAAAAAAAAATCGCAAGATTTTTGCATGTAATCATATATTTACCTATACCCAAAGCGATTTATTCAATTGCGATACCAAGTACCGATATGCAAAAATTTTCCATACCGATACAAGTGACCAAACATAATACGCGAAATACAAGTACATATTTACTCAATCTCTAATTATATATATTATAGATATATATATAATAATATATATAATATATAATATAAATATATAATATATTAGTTATAATATAATATATAAGATATATATATATTACTTCTTCTTACTTCTTCTTATCTTATCTATACCTTTTTTTCCAGATCATAGGTGCTTTACATGCATCGGAAAAGAAAAGCAGCTGAAGAATATGACGCAAGTCGAAATAAACCCAGCCTTACCCCCCTCTGTACCATTCATTAGTAAAAATCGTCCGCAATCGGATATCCACCCCTAAGAAGCTCACAGACGCACGGATTTTACTATGTAAATCAAGTCAAGTGTAGGTTCATCATGACCAGGGGGCCACAACCATACCCCTTGCAACCACTCGCATCTCTCCTATCACCATACCCCACTGCCCTCTCAAATCACACACACCACACACACCACAACACACAAACACACCACACACACACACAATAAAATATTATTATATAAATAATAATATATATAATATATAATATATATTATAATATATATATATATATATATATTATATATCATATATATATTATATATATATATACACAGCCACACACATGCTTGAGAACGTAAGTTTCAAATTTGTATACCAAAATATTATTTTATTAGTGTCCAGATTTTAATGGTTTGGTGTAGTTCTAGTGCGCAGTTTTTTTATAAATTTTATATTCATATAAATTTAATTTTAAAAAAACGTATGAAAAATATTACAAGCCAACAAAATACATATAAAATTTTGCTACAAAATTTGCTAAATTTGCTTATATTATATAAATATATATATAATATAATATTATTATTATAAATATACTATATATACTATATTATAATAATTATATATGATACTAGCACCAATATATATATACTAATATTAATATTATAAACTATATATATATATATATTATATGTGCTAATTTTTTTTATATTGAAAGTTTTTAATTAATCATTTCTTTCAAGTTTTACATTAATATACTTTCAATAATATATTTGATCTTATCATAAGAATTATAATAAGAATTTAATCCTGAAGAGTCTGAATAAGTTCGATTATAAGATGGAAAGATAATTTTAATGCCTGAATTACGCGTTTATTACTCTTGTCAGACTAATCACTGTAAGTGTGTACTTGTTATTATTGCAGAAAATACGAACTCTTTTGTCTTATCTGATTTATAATTAATCTTTTATCTATTGTTCTGTTAACGATTTTATTATTCTTTATAAATTAAATTATTTCCGTATGATATGGTAGTATTGTTCATATAGTATAATAAGTATGATTCAAGAATTTGTAGTAAATATTAGATGTGCTTGTACTAGGTAATAGGAGGGTAAAGAATATTATGTTAAGGCGATTATCAATTAATTCATATGTTAAACACACATACGATTTGTCAATCTGGCGCGATCTCTTTGATTGGTGAATTGCTTTAACAATCGTTGTCGCTGACATCAGGAAATCTGGTACTTTATGATAATTCTTTACGTAGAAATGGCAAAGAGCAAAGTTAATTTTTTATTTATAATAATAATAATAATAATAATAAAATAGATAATAATATAATATTGAGTATTCAAATAATGAATTATATATAATAATAATAATATATATTAGTAGATAATATAACTGTATATATTAAATAGATAAATGAATACGTTTAAGTGGAAATAAATAATTAAAAAGAAATATAAATAATATAAGATGGTAAAATAGTAAGCTACTCTAAGGAGGAATATCAGGAATCATAATAATATTATTTCTATAATTTTAAGTCTTTGATTGGCATGTAGTATTGTGATTATTAGCATATGTATTGATGGAATCTATCGGTAATTAGGAATTAATTTAATATTATTAATGTTAGAGATTATTATTATTGTGGATATTATAGTTATTATTAATTTTTAATGTTGTTTCTTATAGTTTATTAGCTAGAATTGATGACAATTGTTTTCTTATAATATAAAAAGGATAGTCTTTGTAAGTTCCATCCGTATGCGTTTCATCTGATATCTGTATAAGAGTGATGATTCATAATAGAGCAATCTAATGATTATGATTTATTTGAATTACCGCTTCAATTCTATGACCTTTTCGTGAGCAAAGACACTTGATCAAATTATTCTCAACGCTCATGTAAATTGTCATATATCCAATGTATTTATATTTAAGATTTCTTTCTGAACATTGAATAGAATTATTATATATATTCTTAAGTCTAAGTACTTCTCAAGATTGATTTGTATAAAGAAGGAATTTATACGTTTTATGATTACTCAGATTATCTACATTGAAATTTATTTTGTATACGCATATTTTTGTTAAGCCTATTTTGATAAATATTTTGAAAAGGAAATTCTATTTATTTATGAATATTTATTGAGCCATGACAAATAGTAAATATTATGATATTTGGATCGTGGTGTCATTTCTTCCTGCATAACATTTTCTCTTGTATTGAATCAAATATTCTACTGGCATCATTCCCACATCTTGAATCTGAAAAGTATAAGAAAAATTATCCTGCAATCTAACACGGCGAAGTTCGATGTCATCCATTTAGGTCACGAGCACGGTGTAATTACCAAAAATACCTGTAAGAAGAAAACTTCAAACAAACAGGGGATATAAATATATATATATATATATAAATTATATTTATATATATAAGTTTATATATATATATATATATTATATATAATATTATAATATATATATATATATATATACTATATATATTATATATATATATATATTATATATATAATATAATAACTTGATATTTATGCACATCTTATAATAAATCTATCGTCTGAAATTATATAAATAAATCATCACATAACAAAACACAAATATATATATATAATATATATATACTATCTATACTATACATAATATATATATATATATATATATATATATATATAAATAAAAGGTTTATGTGAAATTACTTGAATTTTCTATTACATTAATATTGTTTTATTTTTGTTTCGAACAGACCCTCATTGGCGATTCTGGTGAAGCAGAAAAAGGTTCCAAAGTGAAAAGACTTTCCAAAAGATTACCTCAAACGTCATTAATGTGTGAAAAGGATTAACAAAAATAATTGTGAAAACCTTTGTTGCATAATAATTGTAAATTTAATTTAAAAAGTATGGAAGAGTTTTTGGGTAGAAATTTGACAGTCTTCAAAAAAGTTTGAAATGTGCATTGTAATTATAATAAAGCAACGTAAATCACAGGTACAAAGCTTACTCATCCTGTCTAAACATCACTGCAATATTAAATTATTTAAATGTTCTGAGTGTGGGTATGAGTGTAACTGGAAAGAAAACTTAAAAACACATGCTTACACATCATTATTAATGTAAATTATTTAAATGTTCTGAGTGTGGCTATGAGTGTAATCAGAAAGGAAACTTAAAAACACACATGCGCAAGCATCAAAATATCAAATTATTTAAATGTTCTGACTGTGGCTATGAGTGTAATCACAAAGTAAGCTTAAGAGTACACATGCTTAAACATGAAAATATAAAATTATTTAAATGTTCTGAGTGCGACTATGAGTGTAATAAGAAAAGAATCTTAAAATTACACATACTTAAGCACGAAAATATAAAATTATTTAAATGTTCTGAGTGTGACTATGATTGTAATCTGAAAGCAAACTTAAAAAGCCACATGCTTACACATCAAAGTATAAAATTATTTAAATGTTCTGAGTGTAGCTATGAGTGTAATCAGAAAAGAAGCTTAAGAGTACACAGGCTTAAACATGAAAATATAAAATTATTTAAATGTTCTGTGTGTGGCTATGAGTGTAATCTGAAAGGACGCTTAAAAGAACACCTGATTACGCATCAAAGTATAAAGTTATTTAAATGTTCTGAGTGTGGCTATGAGTGTAATCGGAAAGTAGACTTAAAAAAACACATGCTTACGCATCAAAACATAAAATTATTTAAATGTTCTGAGTGCGACTATGAGTGTAATGAGAAAAGATGCTTAAGATTACACATGCTTAAGCATGAAAATATAAAATTATTTAAATGTTCTGAGTGTGTCTATGAGTGTAATCAGAAAGGAAACTTAAAAAAAACACATGCTCACGCATCAAAATATAAAATTATTTAAATGTTCTGAGTGTGACTATCAGTGTAATCGGAAAGGAAACTTAAAAAAACACATGCTCACGCATCAAAATATAAAATTATTTAAATGTTCTGAGTGTGACTATGAGTTTAATTTGAAAGGAAACTTAAAAAGACACATCCTTAGTAAGCATGGAAATCTGTAGCAAGCAAAAACATAGTGCAGAACGAAAAGGGCGAAGCAGGTGTACTTATCGAACTAAAAGACAATCAATGATTAGCGTAATGATAGTGGAAACTAGTAGGAGAGGTCGAAAAAAATAATTTATGTATGACAAGTATTGATTAGCAGAAGGCGTGTTCGTCATTCAAGGCTAAAAGAAACATTGTACATCTGTAAAGTAGAAGAGGAAACCCCAAAGTTCCTTTAGTTGGTGATTAATAAAAGGAAAATAAATATTAATGGATAATTTATTAGGAAAAAGATATTAAGTGGATGCGTGTTTGGACGAACTTGCATTCTGATGATTTTTTTTGTTTCGGTTTCAGATGTTTTATAACATTCTCAATGGAATCTTAAAAAAGTATCAAATTTTCATTACTATATGGATTTTGTGAAGAAAATCACTAGTTTGAATGACATCTGTTGAGACGAGATCCGTCGATGTCCATCAAAGGTTTTCTCCGTTAAAAATTTTACAAGAGAAGGTTTGTATAAAATAAAATGAAATTATTCAATACTCATCCAGTGTAGTCGTAGCCTAAGGATGCTGAGAGACGGATAAAGGTGGTAATTAATTTCTCAGCAGATATTGAAATGACTTTGGACTGAATATTTGTGCTTTCATGCCATATTCCGAATAAAAAACGGAAGAGCCCTTTAAAAACATTCTAAAATATAACTGTTTCATCTTTCTGAATAAAAAACGGAAGAGCCCTTTAAAAACATTCTAAAATATAACTTTGTTTCATCTTTCTGAATAAAAAACGGAAGAGCCCTTTAAAAACATTCTAAAATATAACTTTGTTTCACCTTTCTGAATAAAAAACGGAAGAAAACTTTAAAAACATTCTATAATAACTTTTTCATCTTTCTGAATAGAAAACGGAAGAGCCCTTTAAAAACATTCTAAAATATAACTTTGTTTCATCTTTCTGAATAAAAAACGGACATCTTGCACTAAAATAAAACTTTGTTTTATCTTTCTGAATAAAAAACGGAAGAGCCCTTTAAAAACATTCTAAAATATAACTTTGTTTCATCTTTCTGAATAAAAAACGGAAGAACCCTGCAAAAACATTACTAAAATATAACTTTGTTTCATCTTTCTGAATAAAAAACGGAAGAACCCTGCAAAAACATTATTAAAAATAACTGAAATAAAAGAATTAAACCAGGATTGGACTTATAAATGTTTGTTCTAAATGGTTGTAACTCTTCTTACATTCATAACTTTTAGTTTTAAAATTAACAAATTTATTCCACCAAAATAAATAAAATTTGAATGTAATCAAAGTGAAAATTTATTAAATGTAATAAAAATAATACATAAATGAAGATACTTCTGACTCAGTTGAATTTTAATTTAATCCCTTCTTCTTCTTTATCTTTCTTCTATTTTCCCAAGAATGGGAGTAAGGTGCGTGACGAGCATATCCCTTATATTCACAAATTAATTGTTTGTAACTTCATAAATACCTCAAGTTTAATTGGAAATTACTAATAAATAATTATCGAAAGTGTTAATAAAAGTTTCACATAAAAAAAATAAGAATTTGGAAATGGAAGAAATTTTTTTATTTGTTTAACTTTGAATCAAAGTTTAAAGTTCTTTTAACTTGCAAGATTATAAATTCTCTCTCTCTCTCTCTCTCTCTCTCTCTCTCTCTCTCTCTCTCTCTCTCTCTCTCTCTCTCTCTCTCTCTCTCTCTCTCTCTCTCTCTCTCTCTCTCTCTCTCTCTCTCTCTCTCTCTCTCTCTCTCTCTCTCTTGTTTTATCTTTTTTCTCTCTCTCTCTCTCTCTCTCTCTCTCTCTCTCTCTCTCTCTCTCTCTCTCTCTCTCTCTCTCTCTCTCTCTCTCTCTCTCTCTCTCTCTCTCTCTCTCTCTCTCTCTCTCTCTCTCTCTCTCTCTCTCTCTCTCTCTCTCTCTCTCTCTCTCTCTCTCTCTCTCTCTCTCTCTCTCTCTCTCTCTCTCTCTCTCTCTCTCATGTACAGTACCATGGATCGCCACACTGGGTTAATAATCAACTCTATGATTGGGTTCTGACAGGCTTGTATATTTTAAATGTCAAGGAAATTTAGATGCCGAAATGAATAGTAATCAGTCAGAAATAAATAAATAAATAAAAAAAAAAAAAAGATGTCCTTACATTATAAATAGTCCTGATATTACATAACAAAATCGGTTGTAAAGAATATTTACTTCTTGGAGATAAAGATAATAGAGTTACTACTAGAGTGGAAAATTCGGTTAATATGAATGTTTTAGAAATTGGTGTGGACCATAGGTAAGTGACGACGGCGATTGGGGGTTCGGTTGAACAGTCAATGAAGATATGGCGAACAGATTTGGGCAACGACAAAATTTGCAGATGGGAGGAGGGTCCCGTGACATATAGTGACGAGAGTGATATTGAATTGTGGCCAATACAGGCGTGCAGAAATATCACCTTGTGACTAACTTTCGATCGGTGGGGGAAGACCGCTCACCAACATTCGGCTTTGTTTCTAAGTTTCGCTCCCCGCTGATCATTTGTCGGCACTCTGCTGGCAAAAGATCGAAAGCCTTCGAGCGGATAGTAATCAGTTAAGATTGCTTATCGATAATCCAGGAGGTACCTTTAATAGGCTGCCATTTTGTCCCTCCATCAGAGACCTCATTGCCAGTTACCTACGCAGAGAGGGATCAACATAAATAGTTGTTTCTTACAGAGGTGGAGCAGCCGAAGAATTACAGTACAACGGACTTTATTGTTTTTTTTTTTTTTAGAATAAAGGTTTTAAGCTTGGGTGCTTGCTAGGCAGATCTGAATGACATAGAATAGTGTGGTTAGGAATAGAATTCGATGAGACATTAGCCATTAATTCTGTCGTAAAAATTGAAACATGAAGGGGTGGGATTTGGGTGAGG
Organism: Trachelipus rathkii; assembly: GCA_015478945.1. Taxonomy (NCBI): domain Eukaryota; kingdom Metazoa; phylum Arthropoda; class Malacostraca; order Isopoda; family Trachelipodidae; genus Trachelipus; species Trachelipus rathkii. Next base: position 17,297 of record JABUQX010054051.1, on the reverse strand, counting down.
GTTGCGTTGGGAAAGACGGCAGGCACTGTGTTTGAGAGTCGTCTGTAAACACGGTAAATTCACAGAAGAGACAGAATGATTCATTTAACAGAGGCAGCAGGGGTGGCTAGATTTGGAGAGAGGAGGATAGGGTCAAGCAAATGGTGGGGCTGAGAACCATGAGTGTATACCACTCGTTGCAGAAAGAGCAGCATCTTTTGCAAAGGGATGTTAAAAAAATTAAGGATGTTGAACTGTTGTGTTTAAATGACCAGTAATTAGGATTCTGAGGTAAATCCTGCAGAAGTGTCAGAACAGACGGTATTGGAGTTTGAAAGTGAAGATAACTTCTGCACATGATGTATTCCAGGGCTCACCCGGGGGGACGATCGGAATGCTCCAGTGGAGATGCGGATCGCCTCGTTTTGGATTGGATCTAACAGGTGTAGTAAGAGTTGAGGCTGACCATACTACACAGCCATGTCCAGCTTCGTCAGTTAGGGCTATATAGAGACAGTAAAAGGGACCTGTGGTGTACATCACAAAATTTGAAGCTAGATGACCTTAGGTCAAAGCACGCGATGACAAATCGTTTTCAAGAGTTAATGCGGTGTGAATAAGCGATCATCTAGAATGAGTCCTAAAAAATTGACTTGTGAAATTACGGAAATGGGCGAACCATATAAGTTAGGTTCGCTGGAAGAAGAGGTAACAGGTTCCCTTTTCTCTTAAAAAGCATTGCTGAGGTTTTGGTGGGAGAAAATGGAAGCCATGGGTTACCCATTGTGAAATATTCTCAACAGCTGAAGTTACCGTTCGCGAAAAGGCAGCCTGGCAATATAAAGCGCAAGGTCATCAACATAGAGAGAAGAATTTGGGATAGAAGTAACGTTGTCATTAAATCAGAGCACATGGTAATACACCTAGAACACTACCCTGCGGAACGCCTTGCGCTTTGTGGATGGCACCACTCACCTTACTTCTTCAGGTTCCCTCACTCCTTCTGCCTTTTTTTTCACCTTTGTTTACTCTCCTGCAGAAGGAGTTTCCTTCTCTTTTACACCCTGCTCTTCCACTTCCTCCCAACATTCGGTCCTCAAACACATCGAGACTACTGGTGCCCTCACCTTGCCGACCGGAGAATCTCAAGGCAGCTAAAGCTGAGTTTGAGCATGTGCTGAATTTGGGGATGGTGTTTCCTTTTAAGAGCAGCTGTGCCTCACACCCTTACACATGGTCCCTAAAGGAACCACATGTTATTGCATATCCTGTGGTGATTTTAGGGCCCTGACTGCATGCACTACACCAGGCCGCTTTCCGGTCCCCCATATCCAATCCTTCTGTTCTCATCTAGATTGTGCAACCATCTTTCCAAAGGTTGATCTGGTTCGTGCCTATTACCAGATCCCTATTGAGAGGATATTCCAAAGACGGCAGTCATCACTCTCTTTGGTTTGTTTGAGTTCAACAGAATGCCTTTTGGATTGGGGAACGCAGCACAGTCGTTCCAAAGGTTCATCGACACGGTTCTCCGAGACCTTCCTTTCGCATGGGCCTATCTCGATAACTTTCTCATCGCAAGCCACACTCCTTGGCCGCCATTCATGCTTTTCCTCTTCCGTAGTGTCAGAAACAACTTCGTTTGTATCTTGGAATGGTGAACTTTTACCATAGCTTCCTGAGTTCGGCAGCCGAACTCCTCCGGTCCCTTACATCTCTCCTTCACCCGAAGAAGTGAGGCAACTCCACCAAGGTAGAGTGAACGGATGAGGCACCTGCTACTTTCAGCTCAAAGGAAGCACTGGCATCTGCAACACTCCTAGTCCATCCTCAGGACTCCGCACCCACCAGAATTCAGGTAGACACCCCCTATTTTGCCGTCGGTGACGTCCTGTAGAAACGCCTGAATGATGTGTGGGCAACTTCGCTTTTTATCACGTAAGTTGCAGCCTGCTGAAACTCGCTACAGCGCTTTCGGCCTGGAACTTCTTCCAATTTACATCGCGTTCGTCACTTTCGGCACTTTCTGGAAGAGCGCGAGTTTCACATCTTAACTGACCACAACCCGATCACTTTTGCGATGTCATCTTTTCATGAACGACACTCGCCCAGAGAAGCTCGTCATTTAGAGTATATATCGCAATTCACGATTGATCTACGGTACATCTCTGGAGTAGACAACCTCACCGCTGATGCCCCTCTCGTGCATCGAGGGTCCGAAGACCCAGCTCATCCATAGGATCTTTTCAACAGCTGCAGTGGATCACCCTCCCCGGCATAGATAAGAATCTCTTGTGTGACATGTCAACAGGACATCCCGGCCTCTTCGTACCTATATCATTTCGCAAACGTCTTCAACAACCTCCATTCTCTTTCTCACCCAGGTATTGCGGCTTCATAAAAGCTTGTTACAGTTCGCTTTGTGTGTGCCGACATTAATACTGATTTGAAAAAGTGGACTCGTAATTATCTTTCGTGTCAGCGTTCCAAGGTTCAGAGGCATAGAAAAACTCCTCTAGGCACCTTATTGCCGCGTGAACGTTTCGAAAGAGTTCACATCGGCATCGTCGGTCCTCTTCCACGTTCAGACGGTCACCGGTGCATTCTCACTTGTATTGATCGTTTCACACGTTGGACCGGTCATTCCTCTCTCTCTGTCGTTACAGCGGAATCCATAGCCAAGGCTTTTATGGCTCACTGGGTTTCACGTTTTGGTGTTCCACTCTCTGTCACATCAGATCAAGGACGACAATTCGAATCTTTCCTTTGGAGGGATTTGATGCTTCTAATTGATACTACTGAGAAGATTCGTACTGCTAACTTCGACGCACAGGCAAACGGAATGATAGAACGCTTTCACAGCCAGCTCAAAACGTTTTTTGCAGTTCAGCCCCCTACCGGAGCGCTGGACTGAAGCCCTTCCTTTTGTAATGCTTGGCATCCACTCGGCTATCAAGTAAGATCTTCAGTGTCTGCTGCTGAACTCGTCTATGGTTCACCTCTTCGCTAGCCTCGTGAATTCTTCTCACAATCTTCTCTTCCTCCTTTTTCTGAACCTCTCTTTCTTATCTCACCCGCTTGAGACACTGTGCTCATTCATGGAGACCTACCCCTTCTCAACATCAAAAGGGGCATTCCTTCATCTCGAACTATCTTTCTTCATGCACTCATGTCTTTGTAAGGCATGATTCCCACCGCACTTACCTCAAACCTAAATACGACGGACCTTTTCCCGTGGTACTTAGGAATGAGAAGTTCTTCACGATTCAGCGTCCATCTCGCACAGAGGTCATATCTATCGACCGACTCAAGCCGGCTTATTTCGAGTCAAACACTCCTGTCACTCAGGAATCCGACTTGTTAACTCGCACTATTTCGGTTCCTCTTCCTCCACAACCATGTTACATCTCCTTCGATCCGCCCAATCTACTTTCTCAATACTCTTTTCTTCCAACTTTCCTTTTATACATGCAATATCTATTTTCAAACTTTTACCCAACACCAGTGATACAGACTAACTCAGCTACTCCAGCTCCAACTGCTCGACCTTGCACACGCCACAGCGCGCTTTCCTGTTCCGACGTCTTCTTCTTCGTCAGTTTCTATTGCTTTGCATCCTGTTTCATCTTCACCACCGCAGCCACAATCTCGTTCTTCTCAGGTTCCACTCCATTCTGCCCTGGTTCCTTCGGAGGCTGTGGGTAGAACGCATTGAATCAGGCAGGTCCGTTGGCCAAGGCATTACCTTGACTAACTTACTTGCGGTCTTGCACACTAGAGGGAGAGTGGTAATGTGGAAAGAGCGGCAGCGAAAATTCACTGACAATTTTGAATCTGTCGCAGCGTTGTTGGCAACATCCGTTCCCTATTTCTTGACTTTACTTTCACCAAGCGCGCTGAATAAACGATCAACTCACCAAGTTTTGCAACGAGTATTTGCCTGTTAAAGTGTGTAATTCGTGGGATTTGGGGTCTGTGCTATTACTGGACACAGTCCTTCATTCTGTCTACTACGTTGCTATTGTAGAAGAGGTGGAAATTGTGTTTAATGGAAACATCTGGCTTTCAATTCAACCAACTATTATTGAAGCCCCAACTTCCATAACCTTCTACTAATAAATATAATCAATTTACCTATTAATTAAGTATAGCATTATCGGTTTTAGCATTAGAGTAGTAAGGAAAACTTAAACAAAGAGGTGACTTTTATCCTTGAACTTTCCTAAAAGGTGCTCGATCAGTTCACTAATTTTAAGTTATTACAACATTGCTAATAATTGGCCTTATCTATGATTTGTTTTCTAAGAGGCTTTTTTCATAATTCGGGTATTTTTTCTTCATAAGAAACTCTGCCTTGTAGTTTGTAGCAGTTAAGGTGCCTCCACACATGGGGAGTTTGTCAAACCACATGAACTTTGTTGCATGTTTTCCTCATTCTAAGCAAATACGTCTGCACACATTCTACTTCATGTGTGTATGGGTCATTTTTGGAAAAGCTTTACTCATTTGCTTTGTTTGCCAAATACACAAATCTTTCCATCGATTTGGAAAAATTTGTTTGCATTTGGCAAAAACCAGCAAATGAGCAAATCTTTGCTAAAAATGACCCATATACGCATGGGGTGTTTGGCAAAGAGTTCGACGAACTCCGCATGTGTGGAGCCGCATTTAAACTTTGTAGGTATATTGATTAGTTGAAGTAAAAGTAGAAAAGAGAAAGATTGGCATAGCAATAAAAAGGAAATTGACCTTTTTTTTTTATCCTGAATAAATTATAAAATTTTTACCTTTTTGAATTTGAACACGTGAACAAGTTGAACTCAATTTTGAAAGTGCAGAACTTTGGAAAATGAACTAGTGAATTTTGGACAATTAAGGCCAATAATAGAGAAGTAAAAAATCTACTAAAACAGTGTATTACAGCTTAAATCTAAATATTGAATGAATGAATAAAATAGAAGAAATTTATAAGAGTTTATATAATGTAGTTTTCAAATTTTGGTGCTATTATCTTCTTTTGAGGGTTGGGATCAACTTCCACTCTTGTGCTTTCCACTTTTAGCCCCAAACTGAAAATGCTCATAATTTTCTTAATTTTTAAGCAATTTTGCCCAAATAATAAGAAAACTGCAGCTTTTTATGACCTCTAAAACGTCTATTTCGGGTGTTTTTCTTTGTCTCTATTAGTTTACTTTGTTTTTTCATTTTTATGAGAATATTTTTTTTGACACTTTTTGATTGTCGTTTTTAATTTTTCGAAATGAATTGAAACTTGAACTAAAAATGGTCTATTATCAAAAAATGACTGAAGCCCTTTATTTCTTTATTTTTTTTTCTAAGGCAGATCTCAGCAGTGGCCGAATTTCGAACCCAACTTTTTTTTTTGGCTCTAAAATATGAAAAATTGCTATAATCTTTTTCTGGTAATTCTATCAATATGAAATTTTAAGAGCTTCTGTAATCGGGCGTGATACACATATCTTATTTAGATTTTTTTGGGGGGGGTTTTATGAAAATTTTTGCCTCTGGGTACGAGTAAAATGAAAAAAATAAATGAACAAAATTATCAAAAAAATAAATAAATAAATAAATAAAACAATAATTTTTTCAAAAAGTGAAAATTTACGAAAAAAAATTCTGAACATGGGATCAACATGAAATTTTCATGGCGTTCGTTGTCGGGGGAGATACATCTTTTTTATTTAGATAATTTTATTTTTTATTAATTATTTTTAAAATTTAATTTGACTCATGTTCAAAAGAAAAACTGTTGCATATATAAAAATAATGATCTAAATAAAAAATGTGTATCTCCCCCGACTGCAGAAGCCCTGAAAGTTTTTATGTTGATCGGATGACCAGAAAAAAAATTTATAGCAATTTTTCATTTGTTGGGTTCGAAATTTGACCACTGCTGAGATATACCTTCAAAAATCCAAAAAAAGCTTCAGTAATTTTTTTGGTAATAGACCATTCTTCGTATAGTTCAAGTTTCAAGTCATTTAAAAAAAATTGTAGTACGAGAATCAAATTATGTGAAAACATAGTGTCACGAGAAATGAAAATACAAAGTAAACCAATAGAGACAAAAAAAAGACCTGAAATCAACGCTTTAGAGATCAGAAAAAGCTGCAGATTGCTTATTATTTGGTCAAAATCGCCTAAAAGTTAAGAAAATTATGACCATTTCCAATTTGCTACTAAACTGGAAAGCCCCATAGTCAAAATCGAACCCAGCCGTTCATTGAATAAAAGCGAACCATGTCATATATCGAATTTCAACCAACAGCGTATTTGTCCATAACGACTTCGTATTTTCTTACCTGCTGATCATAATTCCAATCCGCTTTGTGGACATAGTCCTTAGACATACCTGCATTCACAATCTGAGATGATTAATAATTTTGTTAAGATGATATAATTATTTTAAATTGAATCTATACTAAAAAAAAAGAACATAATTGGTAAAAGCAAAAAAAATAAATTAAATTATAAAAGTTTAATATATAATTATTTATTTGTCTTTGACAGTTTCTAAGTCCAATTGCTAACATGCTATCGATATTTTCAAAGGTAATTATTACTCTAAGAGTCTCAAACAGATTTTTATAAAAACACAGCAAAAAGCCTCATTTGGAAATAGGTAATAGTAGCGCAGAGAAGGCCTTCACTGCAGATTTTTATAAATTACAACAGGATATACTCTAAAAAATGTTAATGAAGAAAATAGGTGTTATGTAGCTGTAGAAAGTATTATAGTAACATTGTATTTTAAACTTTTTAATATACAAAAATGTATCAAAAAAATTCTTAAAGTTTTTTATTAAATCACATTTTAAATGCATATCAGTAAAAAATAATAAACTTTGGATATTATAAGCAAAGGCTCTAAAACAATGTATGTGCTTAGAGGATGAAGAATAACTGTTGAAATGTTTCAACTTCATATACATCATATTACAATTTTTTAATATATAAACGATTTTATAGTATTAAAAAACTATTTATTTAAAAAAAAATATTGTAAAACAATTTTTTAAGCAATGTAAAAAAAAATAAGGTAATAGTTTTGCTGAGGTGAATAAACTTTGTTGTAAATTGTATTAAAACTAAAACTTTAATTTACAGAAATGGTATCAAAAAATTCTTTAAAGATTTTTTACAGATTAGCATATATATATACTTATTTTAATAAAAATATGAAAAATTACGCTGCAGAAATAAAAATTGACTAATTTCGGCATTTTTTTAGGGATAATACTATCAATGTTTGTGTCTGATATTTTCCGATTATTTATATATCGATAAAAATAATTTTCTTTCAATAATTTTAATTATCAATATCAAATTGAAACCATGTATATTCTATACTGTGATTGAATATACAAAACCAAAGTTTCCGTTTAAATTACAATGCTTTTTGTTGGTATAATTTCAATTTCATGTAAATTTTCTTTATTAAATATAATAAATATATGTTTTTAATTTCACAACTGTAATAAGTATATTTCACTAATTGTAAAAATAAAATACGAACATAAATAAGTGGTCCGATTCACCCCTCTCCGCCAAAATTTTGACACTTTTTTGAAACTCGTTTTTTTTTATTAAAAAGTTCATTTTTTTTAAATCATATTTTCCCGTGATACAAGTAGGGTGAAAGAACATTTAAATAATAACGTAATAAAAATTGTCATAATAATACGAAAAAACATTGGTGTCCGAGCCACCCATACCATCAATTTATACGGGGGGTGAATCGCGACCAATTAGGCCCGTTCTTTCACCACAATACTGCTTGCATCACTAATTCACTTTGCCAGTTGATGCTTACATACTGAATTTCACACTTAAAAAAAAATAATTTAATAAAAGCACAATTTTATTTATAACGAAGTTAAAAAAGCTGAGAATTTTAAAAAAGGAAATTCTATTGAAGGACATAGTGGACACTAATTTCTAAACCTTATTTTAAAAATATAAAAACTTCTAGATTGAAATATAGATAAATCAAACTATTGTAGTGATTTCCAAGAGGCCATAAGTAATGATGGAGATTTTTTTTTTTTTTTATATTTTTATTTTATTTAGAGTGACCGAATCACCCCTCCTAAAGAGGCGGACCTGTACACCCTGCCCGACGCTAATATTAATATATATATATATATAATATATATATATATAATATATATTAAAATATATATATTGATATTATATATTAGTGATGACAGCGATACCATGTATCGTATCGATCGGTCATTGTGAAGTATGCGTACATTTGTGAGTGAGTATATATTGTATTTGCATCGGTAAAATTGGCCGAACCAATACCAATACCAAAACATTTTGCGTCTTTAAATTGATTTTGGATAATATAATAATATATATATAATTATATAATATATATATAAATATAATAATATAATATATATATATATATACTAATATATATATATATATATTGTCTCAAAAGGTGTAATGTACTGATGTATTAATTACCGTAAAACTGCTGTAATTCGTCCACATGGCTATTCGGACCACTGGCAATTTGGCCCAGTGCTCAAAATAACCTATACGAATGTTAAAATATATCTTAAAGATGTAAGAAGCATATTAAGATTAGGTATTAATTTTTTATGGAACCTTTAATTTAAGTCCATTAATTTGTGATTTTGTTTTTTTCTGAGCACTAATAAAATCGGGTAAATTTTAGGCTTATGCTAAGAATCATACAGGTCAAAATAACTACATTATTTGTACCAAGATATAGTACCTTAAAAATAGTTTAACCTTAATGCAATCGATGGAGTCATTCGCAAGAGATAAAATGTTTATTTATAAAATTAAACACAGGCAATTGTCCAGGTTTAAAAATTTGCTGGGGCAATTCAGTCCACATGAAATCTTCATTAAATTAAATTTTTAATACCTTTTTACAAAAAGATGTCTGAAATATATATGTTTACAATAATTTACATTTTACAGGCAAGTAGGTAGGTAAAGTTTTCTCCACCATAGGCCTAATTAACTGTACAATTTTGTTCAGCAAGATGGTTCACACCTACGCAAAAGTAACACGGCAGGGATACAAAAGGATACTCTGATGATGATTTGCCTACCCTTAAGCCATTTCGTTCTGCTTGTTCTTACGAAACGTTTAATATGCCTAAAATCTCGAGTTTGCATTTGTTTGTCAAACAGCGTTTGCGTTTTTGTGTACAAACAGCGCAAAATCGTAAAAGAAACGCTCACCAAACGTAAATAATTCCTTAATTCTGTGTAAATAAAATAAAAAAGAATTCAAACCTTACAAAATTAATACATACAGTTCATTTTGTCAAAACACGGCAAAATCTTAAAAAAACGCTCACCAAACGTAAAGAATTTCCTTAATTCTGTAATATAGAATTACAAAAAGAATAAGTACCGAAAGTTGGTGAGCATTTTTTTATGATTTTGCGTTGGACAAAAACGAATGCAAACTAAAGCATTTCTTAAGTTTCCAAAACCAAAATTCTTAATAATAATATTGTAATACCATTATGTTTTAAAAATAGGACCTTAAACGTCTTATGAATGAGTTCATTTTGTTCAAAAACGTTTGTTCATTTTTGTCAAACCGCCAAATCGTAAAAAAACACTCACCAAAACGTAAAGAATTTCCTTAATTCTGTATAATACAGAATAAAAAGAATAGCAACCTTACAGGAATTTAAGAAATTCCTTACGTTTATAAGAACATTTTTTTCGATTTTGCGTTTGACAAAAAACGAATGCAAACTCGAAAAAATTTTATTACGTTTCGAACCCAATTTCTTAAATAATATTGTAAATACATTATGTTATAAATAATCCTTGTTAAAAAGAAAAACTGACTTATCATATAGTTATCAAATAAAACACTGTAATAGATTCTAGGATGTGAATTTTGAATGACCGAATTCCCCCCCCCAAATGCGTGGGAGATATCGTCACTTACTTATGAGCTTCAACATAATCCTTATAGCTATTATGTAACAAATTACAGTTATTACTAATTCTACTCCTAAAGAAAATAAATAACATATAAAAAGAAAAAAAATTTTGAAAAAAAAATAAATAAAGTCTCCATAAACCTTAGCATTTTGAATACCCCTGATTTTGACCGAATTGCCCCATTTTACGGTATGTATTGAACTTACCTGAATACAATTTATCTCCTTCGAAGTATGACCCTTGGAGTTTACACAACAGTTCCAACGTTTCTTCCACTTTTAGCAGTACCGGAATCATTTTCCTGAAGTGTGTTAAGTTCATGTGTTACAGTATTTTTGTTCATCTTTCCAAAATAATACCCTTTCAACTTTATTTCAACATTAAGGAAGAGGTAGAATAATCCACGAGCTAATCTGGGCGTATTGAGATGGGAAGGGCTTAATGTTTTTCCTTCGGCAGAAATAATATTAATTGAGAGCGCAGTGTGAGAGGTTTCGCTTATCACGTGGTGCAGCACCAAATCTGCAATATCTGTTCTGTATTCGCGAACTTCGTTTTCGAAGCATTCCAGAATGCTTGTAAAAACGTGATTAACTGTTGGTCCTGAAGCACAAATTCCTTGTGCACAATAACCACGGCTGTCGAAAAAAAAACAATAATCAGTGTTTTTCACCTTGGACTTGCTTTATATGTGCTTTCTTTAGACGAGGAGAAATTTTTTGTGATATTCCGCACTTGCCGTTTTGTTTCAGGATCATATTCAAAACCCGATGATCCATTGTCTGTTATAATTTTATCCCAAAATTTGTGCTCTATTTCGAGTTTTTCATGTAAATCTTTGACAAATTTTAGCCCTTTCGCCTTCTGCTCTACAGACAAGTCTATTCTTTCGGCACTAGTTTTGTACAAATATTTTCGCATGTGCAAAATTGTTCTAGTTTTAAAACCATGAAACTGCATTTTTATCCAAACAAGTTTCTTCTGCAAATCATTCTGACACCAAACAGGCCATCTCTCTCCATCACAGCTCTAACAACTCCCATATTTTTATCTCGTTTGTTGACGGGATTGGTCTTCCACAACTAGGGTCGTCTTCAAAATTTTCTCGGCCCCCTACTTTGAAAGCTTGCTGCCACTTAAAACCATAGTTCTTTATAGAGTGCCTCCCCATAAGCTTCATTTTAAAGAAGCAAATGCGCAATCAGTGCAGACTTTTACGTCACAACAGAATATGATAGCGTACCGCTGTTCAATATTTACCTGCATCGCAAAAACGTAGCGAGATAAAACCGCCTTACACAAAAAGATGTTGCAAAACGTAACGGGTTAGAAACACCAGCCCATATCAAAACATTTTAGCAAGACTGCTTTATAAATTTGGTTAAAATTGGTATGTAGCCTATATAACTAGCTACCCACTCGTACTCACGAGGAGCTACATTTACTAACGTTCATGTATATTCAATAAACTTATTTTGTTACAGGAGATATAATATATATATATATAATAAATATAATATATATAAATATATATATATATAATAATATATATATATAATATATATATATATAGTATATATAATATATGAAATACTATATATACTATATATTACTTCAATCCAATGTTATAATTTTCAGACCATCTTGTGTATTTGCACTGTACCTTTTTGCTGGAAATGTTGCCGCCAAAACTTAAAATAAATTTAAATTTTTACTTTCTAGGTAACAAAAGTTTATTTTATTATCACAAATATTTTAGTATTTATTGTGGTAAAAAAAAATTGAAGGAAACGCCGAATATTTTATAAAAATTATTAATACGTTATTTCAAAAATGCTGTAAAGAGTACACGAATTTCGTGCAAAAATGACCGCGATTTCTTACGAAGTTTACTTTTTTTACAAACAATTGGAATCAGGCTGTTGTGATGGAGACCATCGATTTGGCATAAACAGAAATAAAAAACATAACAAAATTATTTTATATACAAATAATTGATCTACTGTTGTGATGAGATTATCTATTTGGAAGAAATATATTTAAAATATAATTTTATGAATCAAACATTCATCAATTCAAAGCCTATTAACGCCGACATATTGTTTGTAAACAAAAAGTAAACTTCGTAAGAAATCGCTGTCGTTTTTGCAAAAAATTCATGCTAAAACTGTGTAAGCATTCCTTACCGAGCGTAAACACAAATGACGAAAACGGTCTATATTAAAATATTTATAATGTGTTATAACCATATATATATATATTATATTTATATAATATATATATATAATATATATATATATAATATAATATATTAATATAATAATAATATATATATATATTATATATAAATTATATATTTAATATAGGTATACTATATAATATATAATATATAAATAATATATATATATATATATATAATATAATATATATATATATATAATATATATATTATCAAAAAAGTTCTTCACTTTTTATTAAGCGGCTCATTTCCCACCGGTTCTATTACATTATTCTTTCGAATTCTAAGCTTAATTATTAAACATGAAACTATATTTACCTTAAATGTTCTGTTACTGTGTAAAAAATTATCTTTTCCTATTAGCTTCACGAGGCACCCCTCCTTGTCCCTTGGCCGATTGATTAAGAACGTAAGAACATTAAGTACTTTATTAAACTATGATCTTTTTAATGTATAAAAGCAAACAGAGAATCAACTTTGAAAATGATTCTTTTCAATATTTAAGAACAACTTTTATTCTTTAGAATTAACTTAAATAATAATTAACTTTACTAATGACAGTTATAAGGTTTAACTACAGGTTTTTCTTAGCCATGATCGTATAAACATTAAAAAAATTTAAAAGTTGACAATACGCATACAAACTTATTATTAAAAGAACCACAACTAATTACTGTTAAGGAACACTAAATATTGGACACGTGTTCACAAAGTAATTACTGACGAATACTAATGAATATTCTATATTTAATCCTACTGACCCGATCTAGTTACTTCGACCAGTGGCGGAGAATTCTTCACTGTAATATTAAGTCCTTTATGATGACTCTTTTACTGTTACTTAATATGTGTAAAAATTTTCAATGAACTCAATTTTGACCATTTATAAAATTTTTCATACATTCCGGCAGAGATTGCTCATAATTAAAGCTAATACAATACCTTCATATATTACTATTATAATTATTTTTACTATATTAACTTTGGACCTTGCGCTCCTCTAAATTTTAAAAAGATATATTTTTTTTTTACATTTCTTTTTTATTAAAAAAACAACCTTAATCAACTAAAAATTACCCTATACCCAAATCTAACGTTAAAATGACCAATCTAAAATTTTGACTTTATTATTACTAAGGCTGCAACGTGTATCTCTCATTAAATGCCTTTGTAGGGGCAGCTTTTCCTGAAGCTTATAATGTAAATGGCAATTATATTATTATTATTACCACCATTATTATTAATTATATTACTTAGGAAGAAACCAGTCTGTTGCCATGTAATAGTCATACTGTACAGATGTTTAGTACAATTATACATATATAACAAAAACCTCTGAATATTATAATTCAGGGATAAAGGTTACTGATGATTAACCCTACTTCACCAGAACCGAGTTTTTAATTTCACTGATCTGATGTTATTATTATCATGACCTATTATTACATCCAACACTCTGCCCAACTTCCAAAATGGACGCGGTTTGTTGCTGTCCTTTATAAGAACCACATCTCCCACCTTTACTTTATCTTCCCAAATACCCTGAAACAAGTGTCTAGACCGCTCCCGGAGACTTAGGAGATACTCCTCATGCCACAAACGCCTGAACTCTTCATAGAGTTCAATTTGCTTTATGAGGGTAGAATCTAGCACCTCCTTGTTGGACTGCCCATTTGATATTATATTGTATCAAAATTACTTTTAAATATTAAAATTACTATTGTACATACTTTAAAAAACTAATTGGCTATTTGCCTCCAACTCAGAGGGTACGCAAAATCTATAGAGTCTGAATTGATGCATTTTCTTATTCAGACAGAGGTAGAAGCTCAAAATAAGTCACTTTACTCTTTCCAACAGCTTTATACAGACACTGTTCATTAAACCTTTATTAACTTCCCAATGGCACCTTGCCATGGAGAAAGAGGTTAATTTCACATGTTTGATTGATTTATCAAAACTCCTCCTGTAAAGCATCGAGCAAAAGGACTCTTCTATTATTTTGGCACCCTTTATTAAAATATAATGCATTGTCAAATGTACGATGGTATACTAAATTTATTACAGAACCTTTTGAATGCTAAAAGAAAATCAGAGGTGTTTATAGAGGGTACCAGTTCAGGTTAAACAGCTTGATTGTTGATTAAGCAAATGTGAAAATTTAAGAAGTACATTTTCCTAACTTTTGAGGTATAGTTTGATCATTATAATATGATGAGGTGAAATCTAAACCTGTGTATGGTAATGTTTTTAATTAGATTCAATGTGATTGTTTCTTAGTATATTATGATCAGCTAAAGCGTGTGTATACTAAATATAACCTAAGTAAGTAAGTCATATTGAATAATTCTTGACATTAGCTAAGCATTCTATACCACAACACAGATCTTAAATACTTAGCACATCTAACAACTTAGTTATCCACTAACCACCATTTAGATTTTCTGATAATATTTAGATTTAATATAGACCGAATTAGCCAAGTGCTTACTTGTTATCATTAGGTACATATTTATTAAACAGCATATATTAATATATATATTTATAAAGGAAAGCATTTCTAAAGTCAAAAAATAAATAAATCCTTGTCATAATAAATTAAATGAAGCCTCTTAATATAATCCTTGCCCTTACTATCTTAAATAGCTATATAACTTTTTCGATTCAAGTGAAAGATTCAGTTCAAAAACTAGGGAGAATAACTGAAATAATTCTTCTCAAGGAATTTACTATTAACTTCTGTTTATAACTTTTTAAAAATTATAATTCATTTATCAAAGGAATTAAGTTTCTTGCTGTTATTTTAGTCCCATAAATATAAATTGAATTAATTTTAGCTGTAGTTAATATACATTTATCTTTAATTTAATTTACAAGCCATTTAAAATATCCAGGCAGTATCTTAAGAAATAAACAGGGGAAAAAAAATTTTTTTACAAATCTAAAAACTGCACATGTACTTCTAATCTATTTAATTATCATAATAGAGGATACAGTTCTTTGGCACCCACCAACATAGGATATGGGGCCAATTTGTCCAAATCATTGGTTATCCAAACGGACCATGAACCACCAAAGCAAAAATTTCTAAACTTTTCAAAAGTTAAACCCCTAGTAAAAAAATCACCGGATTTTCTCGGTATTTACTATTTATAAAAACATTTAATTATACTTGTTACTAATGGAAGAAATTAAGCCATCCATTTCATTTATTCTATTTTTTAAAAACTTAGATTTTACTTTGGTTTGTCTGGTTAATAACCAGCTCAAAACTACTTGAGAATCCAATATTAATGAATTCAAAATATATATTACTATATGCTTCCAAAATATTAGGTAAGCATTTCAAGGCCAAAATAACCCCCATCAGTTCCAAGGAAGGGATACTTAACTCCCTAGGCCTATTGGCAGGATGTAATTGAGTTAGGTGCAAATATAAAGGAAGCTTTATTTCATTATCCACTTCCTATTAAAACATACAAATCCTATAATAATAAACTACTCTTCATAACTGTCACAAAAATTAAATCAAGGCAACGATACATAATCCTACGCCTATTCTCAGAAAGAGCCCTCCTAAAAAACAGTGGTGTATTTAATTCAACGCTTATCCATATTTTATCACAGTAACAATTTTGACAGTCAAACATTAAGTTGAAAAATGGTATTACACTCTTTAGGTACCTCCAGCACTTTCTCATTCCCCAATATCTTGCTGTTTTGCTTTCCTAACACTGGCGTTCAAATTCTCTCATCAAATCATAATTGTGAGCTCGCCTAAACCAAGATAATTATAAGATAGGAAGCAAAAGTGGAAATGGAAGACTCGAAAGCTTGGAAATCTCAGCAACAAGTACGCAGAAGAAGATAATGCACATCTGCTCAAGTATATAGACTTCAAGAGTGAGTGAGAGCGATGAGGAGGGACACAATCCTCTGTTCTAACTAGATGATTTTAACAAGATTCTGAATTAGGCATCCATCATGAATACAATATCTTGACGATCGCCGAGATTGAGTGCTAATCACAACAGTACCTGTTGCATGATGCTTTCACATATCTAGTCTAGTTTTGTGCGTCCTGATATGTGTATGCACTGCTCTAGAAAGCGCAATCTGCCTCTGAGTTCTTTATGTCTGAGATATGCTCTTTCACTGAGTTAACCATCGTCTGCTTACTCTCATTTCGTGTTCTGTACTGATGTCGATGTATTATATCTACTTAACTCACTTAATCTTCTATATGCATAATAATATGCTTTAATATTATTAATTAAATTATTTCCATCAATAGAAGCCGTGAGGATAATATTTATTCAGTTAACATCATATCATGTGATTATCTTAATAAGTGACATTTAATATTAATATTAATTAATTATATAATTGCAATTCATTTTTTATCTTTAAAAGATGTGATAAACCCAATAAATTGAATTATATATATATAATACCTATATATAAAGCTTATCTAGATGTCACTCATTGATTTAAAACCACTAGAGAAAGGAAAAACACTAATTCATTATTTATGCCAGTTCATATTCTTTTTGCATCACTAAGCATTCAAAAAGCCTACTTTTACATACTTTAATTATTTAACTATACAGTACTAAATTCGTTACTAAACATAAAGTATAAGCAGCTTTATATAAAGTGAATTCATGATATATACGTCCATAATAACACCATTAAGCACTTTCATATAATGTGAGAGAGTTTTAATTACTTTTTTTATAATGGAACAATTAAAAACTGGTCGTTAATTTATGTTAATATCATTACCGTGATTCCTATAATATAGACTAATAGATATAATAGTAAAATTTTTATATTTACTAATATTATTTAAAATATCTAAAATAAATTATATATTTCCCTTTTCTCAAATTTTATATTCAATATCAAATGGGTTTTAAGACCTTTTTATGTATTTACTATAATAATTATTTTGAGTTAAATTTAAGCTAAAAAACAAAAAATGTAGCATAATTAAAGAATTTAAAATATTAGTGAAAACTAATCTATTTAAGTCTTCATACCAAGGAACCTATATTATATAATCAAATCTATAATACATATCTATTAATATATATAATATATA
>JABUQX010054050.1:0-34944 GCA_015478945.1 Trachelipus rathkii | reverse complement strand
TACAAAGTGATAATTGATATTCATAAAAAAAAAACGTCAATTTAAGATTTTGAAATTTAGGAAATTTACGTACTTTAAGAGTTCTAAACTTGTGTAATGTTGAAAATTTAAGAAAAAGCATAATTTTATGGAAGTATACAATTTTTTATTAAAAGCAGGTTTTCACAACTAATAGAATATTTTAAAATGATAAAAAACAAATATATTGAAATTTCATTTAAAAACGTCAAATTAAGACATTAAAACTATTAATAATTCACTTTTCAGCTTTTTGGAATTGCATCTCAAATGAAAACACATTTATTTTCAAATGCTGAAAATACCCGTTAAAAACTCAATTAAGATTTTACGAAATAATTTCAAATGTTGAAATTTGGAAAATTTTCTTTTAAGAGTTCTAATTCGTAATGTGAAAATTTTAAAGAAAAGCCGTTAATTTTGGAAGATTAACATTTTTTATTACAAACAGGTTTTCATAACTAATGAATATTTAGTTAATAAAAACACAATATGAATTTCATTTTAAAAACAGTCAATTTAAGACACGTAAAACAATTAATAAATTCTCTTTTCTGCTTTTTGAAATTGCATTTCAATGAAACTTATTATTTTTTCAAATGCTGAAAATAATAATTATTAAATGTGAAATTTAGGAAAATCCGGTACTTTTAAGAGTTCTAATTTAGTAATGTGAAAATTTAAAAGAAAAAGCGTTAATTTTAGAAGCTTAAATTTTTTTATTTAAAAACGGTTTTAATTAATTAAATATTGATATATAAAAACAAATATTGAAAATTATCGATTAAAAACGTTCAAAATTTAAGTACACCTAAACATATTAATGAATTCTCTTTCTGCTTTTTTGTAATTGGCATTCAATGAAACAAATTATTTTTCAAATGCTGCAAATACCGCCGTTAAAAACTCAATTTATAAGATTTACCCCTAAATAATTTATTCAAATGTTGAAATTTTAGGAAAATCCGTACTTTTAAGAGTACTGTTTTTGTACTGTGAAAATTTAAAGAATTGTGAAAATTTAAGAAAACGCTTATTTTTAGAAGTTAAAATATTTTATTAAAACAGGTTTTTCAACAACTAATGAAATCATTTGGTATATGTGTAAAAAACAAATATTGAAATTTCATTAAAAACGTCTATTTAAGACACCTAACTATTAATAAATTAGCTTTATCTGCTTTTTGAAATTATGGAATTTAATGAAACACATTTATTTTTTCAAAGAGCTGAAATACGTAAAAAACTCAGATTTTAAGATAATTAAGCGAAAGAATAATTTCAAATGTTGATAACTTTAGGTAAAAATTCGTTACTTTTAAGAGGTTCACATAAATTCATGTAATGTGACAAAATTAAGCAAAGATCGTAATTTTAGAAGTAAAATTTGTTATTAAAAAGGTAATTTCCTTAGAAATGAAATTGATTTTATTAAAAACAAATATTTGAATTTCATTAAAAAACGACAATTTAAGACACCTAAAAAATTAATAAATTCTCTTTTGCTTTTTGAAATTGCCATTTCAATGAAACACATTATCTTTACAAATGCTGAAAATACGTTTTAAAAACTCAATTTTAAGATTACGGAAATAATTATTCAAATGTTGAATATATTAGAAAAAATCGCATTTAAGGAGTTCAAATTTGTAATGGAAATTTAGAAAAAGCCGTAATTTCTAGAAGTTAAATTTTCTTTTTATTAAAACAGTTTTCACATTTAACTTTATATGAGGTTTTAAAAGTACCATTAACCTTGATTAAAAGACGTTAATTTAAGCCACCTAAAACATTAAGAAGATTCACTTTTCTGTTTTTGGAAATTTTTTAATGAAAACATATTTTTTGTCAAATTGCTTGAAAATTAGCGCTTAAAAACTTCAAATTTTAGATTACCAAATAATTTCAATATGTTAAATTTAGGAAAACTCCGTACTTTAAGAGTTCTAAATACGTAATGATTGAATAATTGGAAGAAAAAGCGTAATATTTTGGAAGTTAAAATTTTTTATTAAAACAGGTTTTCACAACTAATGAAATATTTGGTATATAAAAACAAATATTGAAATTTCATTAAAAAACGTCAATTTAAGACACCTAAAACAATAATAAATTCTCTTTTCTGCTTTTTGAAATTGCATTTCAATGAAAACACATTTTTTTTCAAATGCTTGAAAATACGTTAAAAACTCTAGATGTACCATTATAATAAAGAATTTCGAATGTTGGTATTAAGGAAAATGTGAAAATTTAAATAGAAATCTGAATTTTATTATGAAAATTTAAAAAAAAGCGTAATAGTAGAAATTATAATTTTTTATTAAAACAGGTTTTCACAACTAATGAAATATTTGGTATATAAAAACAAATTTGAATATTTCAATTAAAAAAACGTCAATTTTACACACCTAAAAACTATTAATACATTCGCTTTTCTGCTTTTTGAAATTGCCATTTTCATGAAACACATTATTTTTTCAAATGGCGAAAATAACGTTTAAAAACTCAATTTTAAGAAATTACCAAATAATTCAAATGTTTTGAAATAGGAAAAATCGTACTTTGGAAGAGTTAATTACTATGTAATTGCTGAAAATTTTAAGCAAAAGCGAATTTATTAGAAGTTAAATCTTTTATTAAAAAGTTTTCACAACTAAAAAATATTTGTGCTATATAAAAACAAATACTGAAATATTCATTACAAGGAATGTGAAATGAACGATACCCTAAACCTAATTAATAAATTCTCTTTCTTCTTTTTGAAATTGCATTCAATGAACTTATTATTTTTTCAAATGGCTGAAAATACCTTTAAAAACTCAATTTTAAGATATTACAATAATAATTTAAATGTAGTAAATTTAGAAAAATGTACTTTTAAGAGTTCTAAATTTGCTGTGAAATTTTACGAAAAAGCGTACTTTTCACATGTTAAAATAATCAAAAAAAACCTTCTTTTCACTCCTAATCAAACATGTGGTAATATAAAAACATAATATTGAAATTTATTAGAAAATTTGTCAATTTAAGACAGCGCTAAAAACTATTAAAAATTCTATTTTCTGCTTTTTGAAATTGCATTTAAATTAAACGAACACATTATTTTTTCAAAATGCTGAAAATACCGTTAAAAACTCAATTTGTAATTTACCAATAATTTCAAATGTTTGACACTTTAGGAAAAATGCGTACTTTTAAGAGTTTCATAATTTTGTATGTGAAAATTTTAAGAAAAGCGTTAATTTTAGAAGTTTAAAAGTTATTTTATTTAAAACAGGATTTTCACAACATAATGAAATATTTGGTAATTATAAAAACAAATATTGAAATTTCATCAAAAAACGGTCAATTTAGAGACACGCTTAAAAATAATTAATAATTCTCTATTTCTGCTTTTTGAAATGAATTACATTAAAATTGTTAAAATAATATTCAAATGCTGAAAAACCGCTAAAAACTCAAAATTTCAAGATTTTCCAATTAAATTTCAAAATTGATTAATATTTTTAGCGACGTTTATCGTATTATTAAGAGTTCTAAATTTGTAATGTGAAAATTTAAGAAAAAGGATAATTTTAGAAGTTAAAATTTTTTATTAAAACAGGTTTTCACAACTAATGAAATATTTGGTATATAAAAACAAATATTGAAATTTCATTAAAAAACGTCAATTTAAGACACCTAAAACTATTTATATTAAATTCTCTTTTTGTGCTTTTTGAAATTGCATTTCAATGAAACAATTAGTTTTTTTCAAATGCTGAAAATACGCGTTAAAAACTCAATTATTAAGATAACAAAAAATTCTAAATGTTGAAATTTTAGCAAAAATCTTGCTTTAATATTTTCTTAATATTATGTAATGGTGAAAATTTATAGAAAAAGCGGTAATTTTAGAAGCTTAAATTTTTATTATAAAACAGGTTTTCAAAAACTACATGAAATATTTGGTATATAAAAAAAATATTTGAAATCTACATAAGAAAGAAACGTCAATTTAAGACATCAAAACTATTAATAAATCACTTTTCTGCTAAAACGTCAATTGCATTTCAATGAATATATTATTTTTTCAAATTGATTTGAATACCGTTAAGTAAAAATCATTTTAAAAACCCTGCCAATTAATTCATCAATGTTTCTATTATACCCTTTGTTCATTTCTGATTCATAAAATTTTTTCATCTTAAAATTTAAGAAAAAATTTCATTTTTTAAAGCAGCTTTCATTTAATTTAAAACAGGTGATTTTTCACCAAAAAAAATATTTGGGTATATAAAAACAAATATATAATAATTTCATTAATAAAACGTCAATTTAAGACACGTAAATCAAATAAATTTTTCTGCTTTTCTGCTTTTTTGAAATTGCATTTCAATTAAAACACATTATTTTTCAAATTCTGAAAATATACCGTTAAAAACTCAATTTTTAAGATTTACCAAATAATTATCAAATGTTTGAAATTTAGGAAAAATCTGACTTTTAAGAGTTCTAAATTTTGTAATGTGAAAATTTAATAGAAAGCGTAATTTTAGAAGTCTATAAAATTTTTTATTAAAACAGGTTTTCGTAACTAATGAAATATTACGGAGTTAAATATAAAACAAATATTTAAATATTCCATTAAAAAACGTAATTTAAGACACCTAAAACATTAAATAAACTTCGCTTTTTATGCTTATTTGGAAATTTGCATTTCAACTGCAAGCACATTATTTATTCATATTTTTGAAAATACCGTATAAAAACTCAATTTTTAAGATTACCATAATAATTCAAATGTTGAAGTTTAAGGAAAAATCGTAACTTTTAAGAGTTCTAAATTTGTAATGTTGAAATTTAAGAAAGCGTAATTTTAGAAGTTAAAATTTTTTATTAAAACAGGTTTTCACAACTAATTGAAATATTTGGTATATAAAAACAAATATTGAAATTTCATTAAACAATGTCATTTTAAGAAACCTAAAACATTAATAAATTCGCTTTTCTGCTTTTTGAATTGCCATTTCAATAGAAAGCACAATCATTTTTCAACATGCTGAAAACCCGTAAAAAACTCCAATTTTAAGGAATTACAAAATATTTCAAATGCTTTGAAATTTAGGAAAAAATCGTAACTCTTTAAGAGTTCTAAATTTGTAATGGTGAAAATTTAAAAGAAAAAAGTTAATATTTTAGAAGTTAAAATTTTTTATTAAAAACAGGGGTGATATTAACAAACTTTGGTAACATAAAGAAACTCTTAATAATAAAAATTTCAATTAAAAACGTCAATTTAAGATTTTGCAAATATTTAAGGAAAAATCGTACTTTTAAGAGTTCTAAAAAAAAAGATGTGTAATGTGAAACTTTAAGTAAAAAGCTTAATTTTTAGAAGTCTAAATTTTTAAAACACGCGTTTTCACAATAATGAATATTATGGTATATAAAACAAATATTGAAATTTCATAAAAAACGTCAAATTTTAAGAAATCTAAAACTATTTATAAATTCACTTTTCAGCTTTTTGGATTTGCAGTACAATGGAAACATTTATTTCAAATGACTGAAAAATACCGTGTAAAAACTAATTTCAAGCATTTACGAAATAATTCAATGTTGAAATTTAGGGAAAAATGTACTTTTAAGAGTTTCTAAATTCGTAATGTGAAAATTTATAGAAAAAGCGTAAAATTTGGAGTTAACATTTTTTTTTTTTTTTTTCTATTAAAACAGGTTTTCATATACTTAAGGAAATATATTGGCCGTACTATCACAAACAAACTATTGAAAATTTCATTTAGAAAACGGTCAATTTAAGACAGTAAAACAATGTTAATAAAATTCTTTTTTTGCTTTTTTGAATGCATTTCAATGAAACTTATTATTTTTCAAATGTATGAAAATAAATATAATTTAAAATTATCGTTGTTTTGGATACATGTACTTTTAAGGGTCTAAATTTGTAATGCTGAAAATTTTAAGAAAAAGGATGAAATTTTTAGAGCGCTTTTATAATCTTATTTATTAAAACAGGTTTTCACAACACTGAAATATTTGGTATATATAAAAACAAATATTGTAAATTTCATTAAAAAAACGTGAATTTAAGACACTTAAAACTTTTTGCTAGCTCCCACTTTTCAAGCTTTTTGGAATTGCATTTCAATGAAACACATTTATTTTCAAATGCTGAAAATACCGTTAAAAACTCAATTTTAAGATTTACGAAATAATTTCAAATGTTGAAATTTAGGAAAAATCGTACTTAAGAGTTCTCTAAATTTCCGCTAATGTGAAAAATTCAAGGAAAAAGGTTAATTTTGAGTTAACATTTTTTAGTAAAAAGGTGTTTTCATAATGAATGCAAATTATTTGGTATATAAAAAAAAACAAATATTGAAATTTCATTAAAAAACGTCAATTTAAGACACCTAAAACTATTAATAAATTCTCTTTTCTGCTTTTTGAAATTGCATTTCAATGAAACTTATTATTTTTTCAAATGCTGAAAATAAATAATTTTAAATGTTGAAATTTAGGAAAAATCGTACTTTTAAGAGTTCTAAATTTGTAATGTGAAAATTTAAGAAAAAGCGTAATTTTAGAAGTTAAATTTTTTATTAAAACAGGTTTTCACAACTAATGAAATATTTGGTATATAAAAACAAATATTGAAATTTCATTAAAAAACGTCAATTTAAGACACCTTAAACAATTAATAAATTCTCTTTTCTGCTTTTTGAAATTGCATTTCAATGAAACAAATTATTTTTTCAAATGCTGAAATTACCGTTTAAAACTCAATTTCAGATTTACCACAATAATTTCAAATGTGAAATTTTAGGAAAAAATCGTTCTTTGTTAAGAGGTTCTAAATTATGTAATGCTGAAAATTAGAGAAAAAGCTTAATTTAGAGGTTTTTAAAATTTTTATGTAACACATTCAAACTAATGAAATACTTTGGTATATAAAAACAAATATATTGAAATTTCATTAAAAAAGTCAATTTAAGACACTAAAAAATATAACCCAGTCATTTTTCTGCGTTTTTGACGCTTACGATGAAGACACAATTATTTTTCAAAAGATGAAAATACCAAAAAATCAATTTAAGAATTACGAAATAATTTAAATGTTGGGAATGGGGGATGGAAAAATGCGTTACTTAAGAGTTCGAAATTTGTAATGGTAAAAAAGTTAAGCAAAAGCGTAATTTTAGAGTTTAAAATTTGTTATTTAAAACAGGTTTTCACAACTAATGAAATATTTGGTATATAAAAACAAATATTGAAATTTCATTAAAAAACGTCAATTTAAGACACCTAAATAATTAATAAATTCTCTTTTGCTTTTTGAAATTGCACCATTTCTCATGACACATTATTTTTCAAGCCTGAAAAGTAATACCGTTTCTAAACTCACATTTAAGGATTTACGAACATAATTTCAAATGTTGAAATTTAGAAAAAAATACGTATCTAGGATTTGGCCAATTATTATGGCTGAAATTTAAAAAAAGACGTAATTTTAGAAAGTTAAATTTTTTTATTAAACGGATTTTCAACAACATAATGAAATATAGGCATATATAAAAAACAAATATTATAAATTTCATACAAAGACGCGTCAATATTAAGACACCTAACTACTTAATAAATTCCCCACTTCTTCTGCTCTTTTGAAAATAGCATTAATGAACACATTATTTTTTTCAAAATGCCGATTGAAAATACCTTTAAAAACTCAATTTAAGATTTACCAAATAATTTCAAATGTTAAAATTTACGGAAAAAATCGTACTTTTAAGAGTTCCTAATTCGTAATGTGAAAAATAAGAAGAAGACAGTAATTTTTGGAAGTTAAATTTTTTATTAAAACAATTACAAAATGAAATTTTGGTTATATAAAAAACAAATATGAAATTTATTAAAAACGTTAATTTAAGACACTAAAACAATTAATAAATTCTACTTTTTGACTTTTTGAAGATTGAATTATCAAATTAAACACTTAATTTTTTCAATGTGAAAAATTACCGTTAAAAACTCCAATTTTAGATTATACCAAACTAATTATCAAATGTTGAAATTTTTAGGGAAAAATGTACTTTAAGAGTTCTAAATTTACTGTAATGTTGAAAATTTAAGAAAAAGCTAATTTTAGAAGTTATAATTTTTTTATCTAAAACAGAGTCTTCAACAATAAGCAAATAGCGAATGGTATTAAAAAAAAATATTGAAATTTCATTAAAAAACGATAATTTTAGGACAACCTAAAACTATTAATAAAATTCGCTTTTCTGCTTTTTAAATATGCATTTCAATGAAACAATTATTTTTTTCAAATGCCTGAAAATCCCGTTAAAAAAAATTTTTAAGGAATTTACCAAATAATTATAAATGTTGAAATTTAGGAAATGCGTACTTTTAAGAGATTCTAAATTTGTAATGTGAAAAATTAGAAAAAGCGTAATTTTTTAGAAGTTAAATCTTTTATTAAAACAGGTTTCAAAACTAATGAAATTTGGTATATAAAAACATAATATTGAAATTTATTAAAAAACGTCATTTAAGACACCTAAAACATATTAAAATTCTCTTTTCTGCTTTTTGAAATATGCACTTCAATGAAAACACATTTTATTTTTTTCATATGGGATAAGGAATACCGGTCTTAAAACTCAATTTTAAGATTACCTAAATTCCAATGTTGAAATTTAAGAAAAAATCGTACTTTCTAAGAGTCTCTAAATTACTGAATGTTAAAAGTTAAGAAAGCGTAATTTTAAGTATAAAATTTTATTGCTTTAAAGCAAGGTTTTAAACTTAAGAATAATTAGCGTATATAAAAAACACAAATTTATTGAAATATTCTTAAAAAACGTCAATATTAAAACCTAAAACAAATTAAAAAATTTTTTTTTTGTTTTTTGAATTGCATTTCAATTGAAACAATTATTGTTTAAATGCTGAAAATACCGTTTCAAAACTCATTTTAAATATAACCAAATTAATTTCAAATGTTGAAATTAGGAAAAACGTACTTTTAAGAGTTCGTTTATTATGTAATTTAAAAAAAAAAAAAAAAAAAAAATATTTGAAGAAAAAGGTAATTTTAGAAGGTTAAATTTTTTTATTAAAAAGGTTTTCAAAACTAATGAAATATTTGGTATATAAAAACAAATATTGAAATTTCATTAAAAAACGTCAATTTAAGAAATCTAAAACTATTAATAAATTCACTTTTCATCTTTTTGAAATTGCATTTCAATGAAACACACTCTAGTTTTTTCAAATGCGAAAATACCGTAAAAACTCAATTTTAATATTTACAGAATGATTTTCAAATGTTGAAATTTAGGAAAAATCGTACTTTTAAGATTTCTAAATTCGTAATGTGAAAATTTAAGAAAAAGCGTAATTTTAGAAGTTAAAATTTTTTATTAAAACAGGTTTTCACAACTAATGAAATATTTGGTATATAAAAACAAATATTGAAATTTCATTAAAAAACGTCAATTTAAGACACCTAAAACAATTAATAAATTCTCTTTTCTGCTTTTTGAAATTGCATTTCAATGAAACACATTATTTTTTCAAATGCTGAAAATACCATTAAAAATTTAAGAATTACCAAAATAATTTCAAATGTTGAATTTCAGGAAAAATCGTACATTTTTAATAGTTCTAAATTTGTAAATGTGAAATTATTAAGAAAAAGTGATAAATTTTAGAAGGTTAAAAATTTTTTTAATTAAACAGGTTTTCACCAACTAATGAAATATTTCGAGGCTTCAAACAAATATTTGAAATTAATGCATTTATAAAACGTCAATATTAAGATTTTGAAAGTATAGGAAAAAAAATCGTACTTTTTAAGAGTTCTAAAGATTTGTATTGTGAAAATTTTAAAAAAAAAGCTTAATTTTGGAAGTTAAAATTTTTATTAAAACAGGTCTTTTCACAACTATGAAATATTTGGATATAAAAAAAATATTGAAATTTCATTTAAAAAAGTCAATTCTAAGACATCTAAAACTATTATTTTTTTTTTTTTATAAATTCACTTCTTCTGCTTTTGGAATTGCATTTCAATGAACCACATTTATTTTCAAATGCTGAAAATCACGTAACGTTAAAAACTCAAATTTTAAGATTACGAAATAATTATTCAAATGTTGAAATTTAGGAAAAATCGTACTTTTAAGAGTTCTTAAATTGTAATGTGAAAATTTAAGTTTAAAAGCGTAATTTTACAAGTTAACATTTTTTTATTTATTAAACAGTGGTTAAGTAAATATTAGAGGGTACTATAAAAACAAATATTGAAATGCTAATATTCAAATGCTAAAATTTAAGACACGCAACTAAAACAATTAAAAATTCTCTTTTCGCTTTTTTGAATTGCATTTCAATTGAAACTTATATATTTTTTCAAATGCCCTGAGAACTTAATTAATACTATGAATCTTTTATATTCTTCATATATGACTATAAATTTCTCTAAATTTCTAATGTTGACACTCATGATGGAAATAATTTTTTAATAGTAATATTTTTTCAACTGCATCCTTTGAATTTAATGCTCTAATTGATATATAAAAACAAATATTGAAATTGATTAAAAACGTCAATTTAAACACCTAAAACTATTAATAGATTCTCTTTTCTGCTTCTTTAAACACCTTATTTCAATTTGCCCAAATTATTGTTTCAAATCCAAAAAATCTTCTAAAATTTTAGTTTTAAGATTTACAATAATTTCAGAATGTTGAAATTTAGCAGAAAAATCGTGCTACTTTTTAAGAGTCTAAATTGCTGTAATGTAACAGTTTTATAAGAAAGAAGCCTTTAAATTTTCTTTTTACAGGGAACATTCAATTAACAGGATTGATTAATTACAGATGAAATAACTTCGTCAATTTGTTTCTATTGTAAACTTTAACGAAAAACGTCAATTTAAGACCCCTGAAAAAATATTCATAAAATTTTGATTTTTTCAATTAGCTGAATCGAATTTAAAATGAAAAAACTAATTATTTTTCTTCAAAAGCCTCGAAAATACCGAAAAAAGATCTCGCTTCAACTAATTTTAAGAAATTAACGAAATAATTGTCAAATATTGAAATTTAGGCAAATGCGTACATGTAAGCAGTCTCTCAAATTTGATAATGTGAAAATTAAGCAAAAGACCGTAATTTTAGAAGTTTAAAATTTGTTTTTCCATAAATTTTTCATTGCTAATGAATTATTTGACATACTACAAAAAAAATTTGAAATTTCTTTAAGAAACTGCAACTTACAAACCTAAAACATTTGAGAGATTTTTAGTTGCATTTGAAATTGCCATTTCATGAAACACATTATTTTTTTTCAAATGCTGAACTATACCGTTAAAACCATAATTTTAAATTACGAATAATTTCAAAGTGATATGAAACTGTTGAAATTCATGAAAAGCTGTGAGTCATGAGTTCTCATTTTATAACATTGGTGAAATTTAAGAAAAAGCCGCGTAATTTTAGAAGGTTAAATTTTTTTATTAAAACAGGTTATTAAAATTGCATTACAAGACACTTTATAAAAAAAATATTAATAATTCTTCATTAAAAGACGTCAATGAATTAAGACACCTTGACACCTAAACCCGCGCCACCTCAATCGAAGTTCGATTCGACGAATGATGGATTGATTTTTTGAAATAGTATTCAAAATAACGATTCAGAATTCACATTGCTTCCAGTATGCTATGTAGGCATCGCAATTTAAGATTGAGCAAATAATTTCAAATGTTCAAATTTAGGGAAAATAAACCTTACTTTTAAGAGTTCTAAATTCTCCGTTAATGTAGACAATTTAAGAAAAAGGCCGTCAATTTTTGGAGTAACATCTTTTTTTTAAAACCCAGCGTTTTCACAATCAATGTTAAATTCATTGGCTTATCTCATAATATATAAAACACAAATATTGAAATATTACATTAAAAAACGTCACATTAAGACACCCTAAAAACGAAGTTAATAAATCTCGCTCTTTCTGCGTTTGAGCTTTGGAAATTTCTGCATCTTCAATTAAAAATTATTTTTTCAGAATTGGCTTAGTAACGCGATTATTCCATTACCGCTTAAAAACTAATTTTAGACTTTACCCCAAATAATATCTCAAATGTGAAATTTTTAGGACAAAATCGCTACTTTTAAGAGTTTACTAATTTTATTAACTGTAATGTGAAATTTAAGAAAAAACTTGAAGTACCCCATCATAAGTATCCACATAAGAAAGTTATTTTATAAAATTTATAGGCTTTATTAAACGGTCTTCACAACTAATATAATACTTAGGCCCCTATATAAAAAATATTGAAATTCTCATTAGAAAAACGTCAATTTAAGACACCCTAAAACAATTAAATAAATTCTTCATTTTATTTTTTTTTATTTATTTTTTTCTCTGCCATTTCTGTAATTGCATTTCAATGATCAAGCATATTTTTTACAAATGTATGAAATACCGTTAAAAACTCAATTTTAAGATTAACCAAATAATTTAAATGTTGAAATTTAGGAAAAAATACGTTACTTTTAATGGAGTTCTCTAATTTGTAATGTTGAAATAATTATCAAGAAAAAGCTCTAATTTAGAAGTTAAACTTTTTTTTATCTAAAACAGGTTTTCAAACTAATGAAATATTTGGTGGTATAAAAAACAACTATTGAAATTATTTAAAAAACGTCCGAATTTAAGATCCGTAAAACTTCATAATAAATTTCACCTTTCTCAGCTTTTTGTCAATTGCATTTCAATGAAACACATTATTTAATTTCAAACAATTTGCGGAAAATACCTCGTTAAAACTCCCAATTTTAAGATTTAACCCCAAAATCAATTTCAAAATGTATGAAATTATAGGAAACAATATCGTTCTACTTCTTTTAAGATGTATTATAATCTAAATTTCGGTAATGTGATAATAAATATTAAAAAAAAAAAAAAGATTAATTATATATCTTTAGCGAATATAAAATAATATTAGTATTATATTAAAAAATTTTATGAGGAGTCTGAGCATATATATATATCATTTATTATATATTATAAATTTTTAAAATAAATGAGTTTATATATATTTTCAATTAAATACATAATTATAATATATATATATAAATAAATATTAATATTTTTATATATATTTAAAACTTCATTTCATTATTGAAATGACTTCATTTTAGGAATAATAATTAATAGTCTTAAGTACAGAAACATTAACAATCAAGATTCAAGATTAGAACATAAGTCGCATCAAATATATTTATAGACAACTCGGTCATTTTTTTCAATCAACAAATAAATGCAACATTTTATCATGTCTAAACCCTTTTTTATGTTGACAATTTAATATTTTCTGGTTAATAAAAATGAGAAACTAAGAAAACTATATAACCTGGCCTGAATAATAAAAATGATAGGCTTCATACTTAGATCATGAAATTTAAATTTTCCATAATGAGAGATACTAAAAAATGATGATAGACACTGAAAAAATAATGATTATTTAAGCAGTTTTCTAAGAATCATTAAATTAATAAGTGCATCCCAATCTTAAGTAATTTTATATAAATAATATATTTAAAATGGAAAAAAAAAATATTAGATCAGTAATACATGTATAGTATATATATTTATATATATAGATACCTGGAAACATATATTAAAGAGGTATAGAATAAAAATAAGTTATGGAGAAGATATTAAAGAATAAAGGTGTAAAATATTTATATAGAAGGTCTACTATTAAAAATAATATTTATTATAATCTAAAAAATATTTTTAATAATAATTAATATAAAACCAAAGACGTAATTTACATAGAAAAGAGTCCAAATAACTAAAAAATCGAGATATTCAAGTAATACTACAAATATTTGAAAAATTAAAAAAAGTTCAGTTATTTTCGATTTTTAAAAATTAATCTTTACAGTCACATTCTTCTTGTTAAGTCATCTACATAAGATCCCATTTAAAAAACTTAAATTATCTACTATCTCCACTAAATATTTGGAAGGAAACAAATTATTATAAGTTTCTGAACGCGTCTGTAGATTAATAATTTAAAGAATATACAATACCAGATTAGGAATAAATTTCTTAAAACAAGATATATAAATTAGAAAATAGATGTTGAATCGGGTGCAATTTCATCAGCCATTCAGACTTGCTTATAATTTTTCTACTAAATCGCAGAATGGGAAATATCCAAAAATGATATATTAAACGGTCTTTCAAATAAGTCCTCATAATCCTGTAGAAAGGTACTGGGACTGCTTCACTCATTCGAATAGATATAAGATACTTGGTTTCACGAACTCGTTAAAGCGACTCCGTGAGCTAAGCACCCGCGGAGTTAATTTAGAAGATAGGTAACTTTTCGCGGAATCAGCACTATTTAGAAAAATGACTACCTTTTGAAGTATGATCTTGTCTGACCCATTCACCATTCACACTTATTAACATACTTATAACAAAATATATTTAAGTACAAACTTTCAATTAATTAATAACAATATAAATTTAAAAAACTTCAATTATATATAATAATAAATTTGGTATTATTTAAATATATAGTGTATATATATATATATTATTATAATATATATTATATATAATAAAAAAAAACTCACCAAATAATATAAAATTTGAATTATATATATCAATTTAATAATAAAAAAAAATAAATACGTTAATATTCCCATTAATATATATATAAAAAAAATGTATAATAAATATATATATTATCCCTTAAAATTTAAAATATTAATAATACTATTTCCCTTCTTTTCAGAATACCTGATAAAAAAATAAATCTCCCCAAATAAGTATAAAATTGCCCATTTATATATCCACTAAAATGAATAAAAATACCATAACCCCATATTAAAATTTTTTATATAATATATATTCTAATAACTTGCTTGTAAATATATATATATATATAAATTAAACTACTGAGTATTAAAAAACCTATAATATTTAACCTATAAGAAAGTTGATTATTTTGGTTATAGAGCGACAATAATCATAAAACGATCCTTTTTTTAATCCTCAAAAAACACTAAAAACAATATGTAATTCTAGGAAAAAGGGTACCCATAAACAAAATGTTTATGGGAAATCCTGGCAAAAAATTTTATATAGGAGGGGAACGAAATAAAACTGCTTAAAAGAAATATATAAAAAGAAAAAAAAAAAAAAGATATATTATAAAAATGAAAATATAAAAATCGCATTATAATGATTTGCAAAAACTATCAATAGACTACAGCGAAAACGGAATACATTTTTGGAATGCCGGTAAAATTTTAGTTTTTAGAAAGAAAATGGTATAAAAAAATTTTAAATAGAGATGTTAAATAAAATTAAATATAAATAAAAAAATAATGGCTATTTTTTTTTTTTTTTTTTAAGTGCAATAGCACTCACAATAAAACAAGGTTTATTTTTCGTAATAATATATATTATTTGTTAAAGGTAAATTACACGCAGATTAAAAAAGTAGGAAGGTAGCTCTCGAAAGCGAACGGGGAACACCAGGGAATAAAAAGTTGGACGTGTTTTTTTTCCGCGTACCCCGGTAGGGGAGGGGCAGAGGATAACTCACTCCAACAGACAGGAAACCAACCCAAATATTACATCTATATAGGAAGAAGCGGGGGTTCCCGGAGACCCTCCCCGGAGAGGGGGAATTAGTCTTACCCCGTAGTTCCCCGGTATCAAGAGACTCGATAAGACCCGACTCCTGAAAAAATCCGGTGCTCGAAAAATATAACTTGGGGTTATAAATTTAGCTTTAAGCAAATCCCGAGAAAGAAAAAAAAGCAAAGATTTTAAAAAAAATAAAGAAAGTTTCAATATTATATTTTTCTAACCGTATGTTATCTCCACCTTAAAATTGATATCAACTTATAGAGGTGGCAGCGCCTCTATCTTATCAAATCATTTAAACTTGTATAAATTCTTTAATATTTAACAATAATATAATTTTTTTATTTTTTTTATTTTTTTATATTCATATTTCCTATCTAAAAAAATATTTAGCCACCGGTTCTCAAAAAAAATGTATTTAAACCTTTTCGCTGTAGCTAATATAGTTTTTTTTTGAGATTATAATAATATTATAAAATTTTTTTATTTTCTTTTTTTTTTTTTTTATTTATTACAATATTGTGGTGCGCGCTTTAGAAATATGTTTTACACGGCGAGTTAAATCACAAAGTTTTCAATCGTATCCTCGCTTTCCTTCGTTGCTCTTTGGTTGTTTTAATTGACAAGTTTGATACTGGATATAATGAAAATGATATGTGTTGTCCGCTCTAAACCATGTAAAATGTTATTTAATAGTAAAATATATAATATATAATTTTAAGAATAAAAAGTATATATATATTATAATATTAACTTCTATACAAATTATATCTTCACTGACACAAAGTTACATAAGTCAATTTTCTTTAAAAAGTTACTTTCAAGCTCATTCTTCAAATCTTCATTACAACTGTTACTTTCAAAGTTATTATTCACTATTAATTTAAATACTTTTCTATATATAAGTAAATGTATTTAATAAATTAACTATTTAGTTTATTAATTTAAAAACGCTATGGTTTATTACCGTAATATACATATATAACTAGAATGAAACCATTTAAATTTAATCACCATAAGTTAATATTTCAAAACTTTTTTATGAAATGATTGTATAATTATATTCATTTAAAAAGGTTCAAGTATTAAAGATTTAAATCAGCCCCTTAAAACTATTTTAAAATAAAAAATCTCCTCTTTTTACTTATACCCTATATTTTGTCTTTTGTCAAATTAAATTGGTATAGATCAATATATTTATAGTATAAATATTGAGAAAACGTATATAAAAAAGTTAAAAGGTTAAGGAATTAGAAGAAAAAAAGATGATGAAAAATGTCACAAGCATCTGAACGAAGAAAATCTGAACATGAAATTATTAAGTATAAAATGGGAAACCATTTCTCTCTTCATTAATTATTTTAAAATGCTAATAATCATTTAAAACTCAATAATATCATAATATTATCAAAGAATTTGATTCCATATTCTGAATAGGAAGACTAAATGAGAATTAAACTTTATTATATACCTTTTAATAATTATTATATATATATATATATATATATATGTAAAACATTGCTTGAAAAAAATTATTTTTTGAGGATAAAAATAAAAAAAGAGATAATATATAGGTTACAGGCTATATAAGTAAAATTACTATTATAAAATTTTTTAAGAATGATTTATATCAAAAAATTTATTTGACTCGGGACCCTTTCATTAAAATATCTAAACTTATTTCATTCTGTTCATCAACATAACAATTAATAAGCTGGTCTTTTAGTAATTGCCTCCGTCTTAATCAAAATTCCGATTCTATCAATACTCGCTCTAGAATTGTCTAAAGGCATAGAATTTTAACAGGGTGGGAAGGTAGGCTTGAACCTTGTTTGAAATTCAATTCTTTGGTAAAAACTTCAACATTCAAAAATATAAATCTCAAAATAAAAATATAAAACAACCTCCTACCAACTTTTCACAATAATATCTCGTCTATTCGACGGTTCTGCTCGTCTTAACTCTTGTCCCTGAACTTATTAAAAAATAAAAACGATCCTGGCTCCCTATAATATAAATCTAAAGGAAACATATATATGTCCTTGGAAACACAAAAATCACATCACAAAAACCTGGTATTAGAACTAGGGCTGGGCACATACTATTACCAGAAAACTGGGAGTTCTGTTTTTTAATTACTGCTGCCCCCTGATATTACTTGTATTTTTATAATCCGTTTCTCTAGTTGCTCCAGCTTATCCTAACAAAAGGGCTTCGATACCAGCCAATTGACTATTGGAGTACTGCTCTCAATTACTGATGGGGTCAATCTGGTTTCACCCGGCTTTTGTGAAATATTATTTTTCAAAAAAAAGCCCCTGGAACGTACAGAGTCAAAGGCCAAAAGGCTTATTAACTGTTCCGTACTTTCCAGTTCTCTTGACACTTATCATTATTTGCGGCGCCGCGATGGTTGGTGCTTTTATCTCTTTTTCTATAGGTACCGGAAATGAAAGCGCTCGAAAGAGGCAGGTGCTCGAGTGAGCTTATCACTCGCGTACCTCCAACCTTTACAAAGTCTGCCCTCTCGTGTTAAAGATCAGATACTATTGAGGCCGGACTGTGATTAATCTTGCACATTGAGTTTCCCTGATGTTGATGTATAAGGAATTGACATCCAGGAAGATTCTAGATATAAACGCTAAATAGCAAAGTGAACTTTCCCTTCCTTCTTTTTAAACGCCACATCTGTTCTGTGGAATTCTCTTCCCATCTATCTTGTAGTTCTCCTGCTGAATTTTTAAATAGATTCTCCCCCCCACTTTTAAAGTCAACTCTGTGGATAAACATACGTTGCTCATCTGCGTAATTTATATTTTAAATAGGTGTGACCAAAACTTCTGTGGCGCCTGTGACACACCTACCTACCTTGAATAGGGCTCTGCCGTGAGTGGTGGTGACAACTGCTAATATAAAAAAAAATAAGAAGGTTTTTATAAAAATATTTATGTTATATTATATATAAAAAATAGAATTTTAGCTTTAAATAATTAAAATATATTAAATTTATTAAAATTTACAAAAAAAAATAAATATTAATAATATTAAAAATAACAAATATATATAATAATTTATGATATATATATATAAATTTATTTCATATATATAGTAATTAAAAAAAATCAGTATATAATAAAAATATATTTTTTAAAACAGCTTTAGTATCAAATTTAAATATATAAAAAATTATATGCTTTATCATAAGGGCTGTGTATGCACTATGCGTAGGTCCCTGGTTTTTTTTCGAGGTTTTAACCACACTCCGAAAGTTATTTTAAGCGATCAATGAATTTTTATATTCCTTTCAAAAAGTTGCGATATTAAATAATCCCATAATGATAATAATAATAATAGAAGTAATATTACATATACTTATATTAAATAAAATATATAAACTATTAAAAATTAAAATTTATATATATATATAAATATATATATATAATTATATAAATTAATAATAATAACATAAAAATAAAAAAATTGAAATAATAAATAAAAAAAAATAAAAATTAAAAAATCATTTTTTAAATATTTTGGAATAAACAAGAATCATTAACTGACGAACAGGAATTTACGTTCTCTCTATCTCTGTATCTAAATAACTTATATAAACACTCAGAAGATAAGATGGTCTTTATTTCTGAAATACTTAAGAAATTTTTGGGGTGTAACCAAAGCAGAAATACGCACTACTTCCCCGCTTAACAAACAAATTATCACACTCGTAGAGTGTTATCTTAGAAAAAATTGTAGAAAGCATAAGGAACGCAAGAAGGAAAAAATTGTCGAGCCATAACACACACCGAGGGTGTGTCTTTTGCAATGGTGAGCCTCATCCCGGGGGAACCACCTTGGTGATCGTGGTATCCCCAGTGCCAGGTAAGTATGTTCGTCTCCGACCACATTCTCTCTTATGGTAATGACATGCACACCATAAGTCTACTTAAGATTGAAGTTACTAATAATTTGTTATGAAATAAAAAATGCATGAATATAATAAATAGTATTCTATGGAAGGTTAAAAGCACAAAACTAATGGTTTCTGTCTTTATTACTTAAAAAAAAAGTGTAAAAACTTTAACATTACTGGGACTTTCACAATTGTATACAGACGATTTCAATACATTTTTCTTTTTTTAAAAAAAGGTTAAAAAATCATATGTGCTTTGAAAATATTTTCGCTTAAAAAGCTATAGAAGTTTCCTGTATTATTATTATTATTATAAAGGACGTCGAAAAAATAGCCGTAATCAAAATGTGTTAAAAATTTTTTTTCTAACGACACCCCCGTTTTTTGAATTTTATATTATATATATATATATATATATATATATATATATAATATATATATGTATTATAATATATTAATATATTACACATATTTTTTTTTTTTATAATTTATATTTATATATATATATATATATATATATATATAATATGATATAGTATATATATATATAATAATTTCAGAATTTAAATTATCTTACCCAGTTTGTTGATTTTGAAATAAATATTAATAGATTTAAAATATCTGTGAAATTTAAAGTAAAAAATATTTATTTGTATAACATTCGTATTATTTTATAAAACTAATTTTAATAATTAAAAATTTTCAAACGTTTACCGTTTAATAAACTTCAAGCTTATACCCCAAGTTAAAAATATTTTATACTTTAGATTTTAATTCAAAGTAAGTATTTCAGAGAAGGTGTTCTCATTTATAGGCACAGGATGAAATTAAAAACCTTTGTTTTTTTCTCGTCCACGGGGGATATCTGTGTCCATTTTTAGAAAAACGGGATTTTATATAATTAGCCAAATATAATTAATGTCTCTCTATAATAATTAAACTTATTCTTTGATGATGTATTATTTACATTCAAAAATTTTTCTTCAATTTTCTCCTCAAATATTTAGTAACTACAGCCA
Organism: Trachelipus rathkii; assembly: GCA_015478945.1. NCBI lineage: Eukaryota > Metazoa > Arthropoda > Malacostraca > Isopoda > Trachelipodidae > Trachelipus > Trachelipus rathkii. The sequence continues at coordinate 14,313 of JABUQX010054050.1, read as the reverse complement.
GGGCTGCGGACCCCGTTAATTTTCTTGCCTGGTCCCAGTGGCGCTAACTAAGAGTGCATAGGGCCCCCCCGCCAAAGTGAAAATGGGGCCGCCTTGAATATATAATATATATAATATAATATAATAAATATATAATATATATATTATATGGGATATATATGCTATATTTATCAGATTAGTACTCCTTTTTATGGGAGAAATTAGATATTTGCATAAAAAAGTAAGGACATTTTTGGAAACTATGTAAAAATGAGTATAAATGTTTTTTATAAAGGGAAAAAAACCTGTATTTAAAGACTTTTTCACTTTTTCGGTATACAAATTTTAATCAAATCTCAACAAGCATCTGTTTTTAAATTCGCTTCCACTTATGTTAAATTATACTATAAAATATTTAATTTCCCTCCCCTCCTCTCCAAAAAATGAAGTATCAATCTAAGTTAATCTGATAGTATATTATATATATAATAATAGTATATACATATATATAATATATATATACAATATAATATATATATATATGCCAAGAAATTTATAGAATAAGAATGTTAACTTTACCAAATATTCGTAAAAATATCTGTTCTCGCTTGTTAAAATATTCGAAAGGATGAATCCTTTATAGTTTACCAAAACGTCTTTTTGGCTCATTCCCATGAATTTATTAACCACTTTCAGATCAACAAGATTACGACATGTTTCATTTTCAATGCTTAATAAAGCCAATGCACTAAGCCTTTTTTGTGTCATATTGTTCCTTAAAAAAGTTTTTAATAACTTGAGTTAACTTGAAAACGACCTTTCAGCTGTTTCAGATGTTACTGGTAGCGTCAAATACAACTGAACTGTTGTACACAAGTCTGGTAAGCTACTTGCTAAGCAGCTGTTTTCTACGAATAAAAAGTTTGCCAAATCTTTAATAGTTACCATATTTTTCATTTTCACTTCTGTAGTCATTAATGCTTTGAAGGTGATTAATTGTTCATAAACCGAAAGATTAATCTAAATCGTATTTTTCTACCAATTTTTTAGCCTTTCTTGAACTTTTCATTTCGGAGCTCTGCTATTGCTGCAGGAGCAAGAATTGAAAATAACTCATTTAACATTGTTCATACTAATGAAACGAGTAGTTATCTGATTCATTTGACATATATCAAGAGACTTCTATTGAAAACCCTTATATTCCTAAAGGCTTCCAATGGTCTTCAATTCTTTCATCAAAAAACTTTTTAATATCAAAAAACTTTGTTTAAATCTGTATTTGACGTTTGGAGAGTGAATTTTTGCTTCAAATTGTTCCAATGATCTGATTGCTACGTCGCGTAGCTTTCTTCAGCCACCATCATCAAATGTTGTTTGGTCTGATATGCTCACATAAGTTGTTTATTTGTGCTATGTGTTCCCGGAATATCGCAGAGTATTGTGCTTTTCTGAAATGATCTGTTATTGTGTGACTTCGTGTGACAACCCAATTTTATGTAGACAACATTTATACTGTCCTCTTCCGGTCAAACTCACTTTACTTTGAAACAGCAAGTACAGAGTAATAAACTACAAATTTTCTAACTGCTTACTGATACCAATGTCTTCGTTTTCTTTCACGTTGTATTCTTATACAAATAAGTTAATCATTTGTGAGAGGGCGAGCGAAAAGGCGATAAGAGAAACGGGCTGGGTCCCAACAAAAACAAGGTGGAAAAGGAGAGGGGCGGCACGCGGGCCACCAAGGCGAAGTCTGGATGTGCAAAGAAGCCCAAACCCCAGGGAGGCAGCGAAGAGAGAAAGCGGCGCAAGGAGCGGAGTAAGAAGAGGAACCAGAATCCCGCGCACGAGGCGCCAAACCACGGAGGGCGGGAACACGACGAGAAAGAGAGCAGCCGGAGGAGTGGAGACAATGAGAGGCCGCAAAGAGCAGCGAGACGGCACCCGCGCCGCCCAAGGCGGAAGACGCCCGGCGAGCGCGCAAGCGAAAAAAGAGCTCCGCAGGAAGACGCGCAGCGCCAAAAAGCAGCGACCAAGAGACACACCCGCGAGCGCAACGAAGGCGGGCGCGCAAACCCAGAAGCAGGAAGGCCGCGGGCATGCACCGGAAAAAAGAGCAGCGAGACAACAAAGGGCGGGGGCGAACAAGACAGAGGAAGGGAGAGAAGGCCGACACGACGAAACACAAGCCGGAGGAAACCGCGTACCAAAACCGGACAACGCAGGAAAGGCCGCGCCCGTGACCGCAAAAAACAAGCCCAAAAAAGCGACGTGCCAGCGGGAATGAACACGACGACCGGGCCAACGCCCCACGCCCAGACCGAAAAACACCACAATAGCGAAACATAAAGAAACAAGATACGATTAGATACTGCGAAAAGCACACCCGACCCCACACCACCAAACAGCAACCCCACAACGCACAGAACCACAAAAAGAAACAGAAACGAACACCCAAGCCTAGCCCAACAAGAGAAACAACAAACACCCCACACAAATCAGGCAAAACAAAAGCAGGACCCCACGAGATCGCCCCGGGTTGCAGGCCACGACGACGCCTCGGCATGCGGCCCGAGCCACACCCAGCACACCAACACACTAAAACCCCCAATACGCACACAACGACACAACACACACGCACCAAACACAGCCAACAAAAAACGCAACCGGCCCCACAAAAAGACCACAACCAAACAAAAAAACCCACCAAAAGCACCTAAAAACACAAAAATCACGGCCCAAAAGACACGGCAACACGTCAAAGCACCCCACCGAGAAGAACACGTGCAAGCCAAAAAAAAAAAACCAAACAAGACATAGACCCGCCAAAGAAAGCATAAAAATCACAAACAACCGCCAAGACAGAAAAATAAATGATCAAAAAAGAAAGATAAAGATACATGCGAAATACTTTTTGAAATATGTTTTTTTATTGACTAGTAAAGGAATCAACTTGGAATGACCACCTAGTTGGACACAATTTCTTAGTGTTTTTGTGATGGCATTTCGTTGATTTGTTGAACAGCTGTTAATTCACTTTGCCACCAGCTTGTACTAGAACTGAAATAACACATTATATCTTTTTCCAGTTAGTTCATAAAATTGAGGATACCAAAATAGTTTCTTATTAGAGAAATTATATAGAACAAATTTAAATTAATTAAGATCTGTATAAATGAATGTATTCTGCATTTGGAACAAATTTCTATATACGAGCCTGAAGTCCTTAATATTTCCCTCGCATATTTTCTCCTCCCATCATAGCCTTTGACCTCTGCATTTTTTCTAATTTAAGATTTTATTGTCATTTTTGTGTAACTTAATTATTTGTTTTTCAAAGTTTTCAGCACTGTGCTCTGTCTGTGGTCTGTTAACTTATAAAAACCCACAAAATTTTCTTATGGGAATATACAAATTTCCAAGATAATATCGCTGCTTAAGTCTATTTTGACATAAACCTGATCACTACACTTAATTGGTCTTGCTTTGAAATATCAGTGTTGAAGTATAGCATCAATAAAAGAGAGAAAAAAAAGAATTCTTATTCTAGAATAATCCTCAAATAAATAATTTTCGAAAGCACACTTCACTTAATAGAGATATTATTTCATTTTGGAAATCTTTGATGGACTAAAGGTTATTAAATAATTTGATTTCGTTTGAGATAAAATGTGCTTTAAGTAAACGGAAATCATATATCAGGGATAAGCATGTCAAAATATTCAAAAAGTTGCACAACTATTGCTCCCCTCTCTTTTTACAATCCACGGTGACCTCGGAAAGGAAAGCTGACACAGATGCTAATATTAACACTGACAGTACTACATCCAAAAATAAACGGAATAATAATATGCAATCTCCATCTTCTAATACACGATCTTCATTCACAAAAATGGCAGGGATTTGATTAAATTTTTCATGCATTGTAAATGTAAGCCAAGCTCGTAAATGCGGATAAGTACTCTGCTTCAAATGAACCTTAATTTGCTTACTGAGGGCCTTGCCAATTATTCATTACGATCCATTCACGCCAAGCAGTTATGAAAGACTTTGCCAGTTATCACAATAGGAAGAACATTTGCTTCATACCAACACAACCAGCATGCGCCTCGCACTCAATGACTTCACAGTTGAGGTAGGAGGAACTACTATAGCCAAAATAATCTATTTTTTGACAACACTGCTCTAGGGATGTGACATAATAATAAGATACTCGCTGCTGAAAGATCTGTTGCTTTCACTGTCTTTGAAATGGTCCGCATGGTTTGCATGATTTCCCTAAAAGTATTTTCTTTGTGCTATTGTCTAATTTTTCTGGATATTTGCCTCTATCGGTACAAGCCCATACAATTTCACTTTCATCAGCAGAAAATCCTACTCTTTCTGGCTCGGCTGTAGGCTTTTCTAATAGGTTAATACATTTATCACTGTTACTGTTAGATGCAACACTATGAATAATTAACAGATTCGTCATATTCACTTAAATCACTCTCTTTCTCTTTATCAAGCCTATCACTTTTTTCCTCAAATGCATTTCGCTTTAAACAGAGAATCAATTTTAATAAGTTTGTTAGCCTCTAATTCTCTATTCATAATTTTAATCTTTCTTTTATTGAGAACCACTCAATAACGAAATTCCCTTGACTGCCTGACCATCTTTTGAAAATAGTCCAATAATTATACAGTGACAAACCCAAACACATGTAAGTGACTGAATGTGAATATTTACAACAATAAATTCTGCTGTACATATTATAAAATGAAGATATAACACGTTTATGCACGAGTAATAGACAGGCTATTATAGGCCTAATAATAGAATATATAGTTATATACTATATATATTATATATATAGTATATAATTATATATAATATAATAATATAATATATATATATAATATATAAAAATTACTTTCGTTCTTTATACTTTCTTCACCTTAACCTAATGCCCAATGAATGGGGTAAGGTGCTGTTACAAGCATCGGAAAAGAAAGCAGTAGCGAGAACATGACAAACGTCGAAAAGAAAACCAGCTTACAGCCCCCTCATATGTACCAAATTAATTAGTGAGGAGAACCGTCACAGGACAGAATAATAAACCACCCTATTAGAGCAATCATGGGACACGCGACGGACCCTTCACTATTGGTAAATCGTCAAATGTAAGGGTTCATCCCCTGGCCCAGGTGGCCACAACCATGCCCCCATACAAAACCCCGCCATTCTCTCTATCATGCACCTTTCTTCTCGCCTCTTCCAAAACTCACATTTCTCTCCTTCAGACATTCGGTTCACCGACTCAATCCACTTTTCTCTTCGGTACTCCCAGCGTTCGGATTCCCAACACTCAACTCACCACATATACATCCGCTTAACCAACCTACTATCATTCATTCTTTCTACCCACATGACCAAAAACCATCTCAACATACTATTATTTATTCTCTATTTACCCCTTTATTCACACCACACCACTCTCTAATACATCATTCCTCATTTTTTATCAATTCTTCTACACACCTAAGCACACCGCCTAAAGATATGATCCATCTGAAACTACATTGGAAACTTAAGTATCTATACTTACTATTCACACAGACCAATAGTCTCACTACCATACAATAACACAGGTAACAACATACCCTCATGTTAAGACCCTAGCACCACTCAAGACTTAGTATCTTTTGCATTCACCACACGATTTAATTTGCACCAGCCAGTATAAAATAATATATATAATATATATATATATATATATAATATATTAGTTATATAATATATATATAATATATATATATATATATAATATATATATATATATATATATATATTAATAATTAATAAGAAATCACTAACAATCTAAGACCGAACACAAACAAATGTGTATGAAAACTGAAATTTTTTTAACATTGTTTGGAGTAACTGACCAAAAAAAAAAATTATATAAATTTGAAGTTACTTTTCAAAAAAAAATTTAATGGATATATACGAAGATTAATTGTCAAAGGTTCATCATTCGTCAAGGAAAACTGAACTCACAAAATGTTTGGCGAAATGCATTTTATTGCCCTTTTTCCTAACAGGGCAAATACACGAAGGCACAATGATAGATATTATATAATATATATATATAATAATATATAATAGATATATATATAGTATATATAATATATATATATATAATATATTATATAATATATATTATAATAATAATATATATATATAATATATAATATAGAATATAATGTATATGTCTCTTACATATTAAATTTATTATATTTAAATTATGAATATTTTTTTTCAAATTCATTTATTTCGTTGTCTTCTGCTCTTCGCAATTATGGGGCCCCTTTACCTGCGTGGCCCCCCCGCACCGCGGGTCTTGCGGGGCACGTTAGTACAGCCCCTGCCGGCTGGTACCGTTATTTGTAAACCTGATAAGGACTCAGGCTTATTAGTCTCTAGAATTAGAACCCTTTTTTTTTTTTTTGTTTTTTATTCTCCTCCGGTAAGCTGATCTTCCCCCAACTCTTTGCTTATGCTTATGAAGTCAATCAGTTTCAGGGGAAAAAACTTTGGTTTATCAGTAATATTCGCTAAAAATAGATAAAAGGCAATGTTACCTAAAACTTTAGATGTATGTAAGTGCTTCCAAACCAGAATAAAAAAGCTTATTAAACTTATTCTATAATTATTATATTGATATCAATTAACAATCATTTATGTATAATCCTACAAATTTAACATGTACATGAAGGTATGTATAGTTTAAAAAAAAACGATAGATTCCTCCAAAGACTAGCAACCAATAGAAGAGAGGAAAGGATCTCTGGTAAGAACTGGAGCCTATATCAGCAGTCACGAATAACTAGGCCAGTCAGTTAATAGATATCATAGAGAAAGAATTAAAGAACGACAGATATTAGAAAAGTGCCAAAGTCAGATTAGACCAAAATAAGTAGTGTATTACTTCCCAATAATAGTCACAATTTACTAATTAAAATTCATTATTATTTGGAGTGCAAGTGACCTCGTAGACAAAAGAAACTATTGATTGCATTATAATTAATTAATATGTAATCACATTCCCATTCATTCGACAAAATAAAATAAACAGAAAGTAAACCCAAATTCATTTCCCGTTTATTGATACACACCTTCCATAATCTTTTACTAAAAATGAATATTTATATATTATATTATAAAAAATATAATATAATAATATAAAATTATATAATAAATAATATAATAATATATAATATAAAATATATTATAAAGATATATAATATATATAATTATATAAATAATATAATATATATAGATAAATATATAAATATATATATATAATATATGAATATTAATAATAATAATTAATATTATGTATAATTTATAACAAAATAAAATTATACAAGTAATACATAATTCAAATTGAATACTACGACATTATATGAGCAGAAATCTTTGATATACTCCAAAAGTAAAAATTTCATGACAAAAAAAACTGGAAAATAAAGCAATTTAAATATTAATATATTTATATAATAATATAATACATATATATAATATTATAATATATATATATATAAAAAATATAATAATATTATATAATAATAATATAATATATATAATATTAAAATATATTAAATTATAATATATATAAATATAATATAGGTAAATATATAAATGATATGAGGAAATGCAGAAGGAAGAAAAAATATCAAGAAAAAATAATTGTAAAACTGTAAAACCTAACAGATTTTAAAATTAAAATTACAATGCGGAAAAATGTATAAAATAAAAATAAAAATAAAAATAATAATTTTTAAATAATAATAAATATAACTTCAAAAAGCAAAATATTTTTTAAAAAAAAATAGAGAGAGAGGGGGAGGCGGTGGTATACTCCGAAAGCCGCAAAGTTTCCTAAACAAATAGCTCAGAATAATATGTAAAATGGAAAATACCCATATATAATATCAAAAAGATAACCAAGTTTCAGGGGATTTCAAATAGTAAAAATAACCAAAATAGAATGCACCAAATGATAGTATACAGTAAATAAATGAAAAAAAAAGTAACAATATATATATATATAGATATATAATAGAATAGGTAATATAAATAAAGATAATAAATATCATTATAGTTATTTTCAAATATTTATGAGATATAAAAAATAATTTAATTATTTAAGTATATAATAAGATAAAAAAATAATGATATTATTATTAATATATATAAGATATATATATATATATAATATATAGTAATTATATAATATAAGTATGAGTATTTTGCGTTAATATATTTATTAGTCATTTACACTAAATGTTCAAATAAATCAAACTAGCGTATTCCCTATTGCGTGAATTTTCCCACATAACTTTCTTTCTAAAGATAGAGAGATAACGACACCAAGGACCAACGTGACTTAGAAAAGGTGATTAGTATGGCAGGAATTTCTGCACATTAGCGATCTGTATAATTCGCGGTAGAATTAACTCTAGGTGGCGACTGTCGATTTTAACTTTAACTTTTCATGAATAGACCAGCGCATTTAGATACCTAAAAACGAATTATGTTTCTTTGATTTTATATATCATACCAAATCAATAATAAAATTAGTTACCCAAGTTTCCTCGATGAGTTGCTTAACAATATAATTACAAATTAAGTTTCATGTTGAAAAATTTTCAACAAAGAGATATGAATTTAAATTAATATGCTAAGTGTTTAAGTACAGGAAGATAACAATTATTAAAAGTAAAATAAGACTGTTGTGAGATGTGTATCTCCCAAAATATTTATAAATTGTGACGTTTCACAAATGATCGCAATCATGATATTTAGGTTAAAATATACTTTTATACATTAAGATTCTTAAAACAAAGTTATAGTATGTATTATTAAAGAGAACGAGAATAGTAGCGTCACTAAACAAATATAATAATTAAAACAAGATGTCATATCCAAACTAGAGACGTGGATATGATCATAATATGATGCATCTCTCGAAATAAAAATACGCATAAGAACAAGAGAGAAATACTTATAATGTATCACTTGATTACTCTCAATTTGCAATTCTTGCTAACTTCTCTTTCTACCTTAAAGCGCAGACACACAAGTAAATTAGTAAAGGCGTGTGATATTAGTGATTTTCTCACTCACGAGGAAATCGGTATATATAATATATATATATTAATAACGTCAACTAGTATATATAATATAACCAGATATATAAGTAGGCGGCAAAGGTAGGACAAGTAGATACTATCGAAAGAAAAAATACGACCAAAATATTATATACCAGAATATTATTAGATAATATTTCGTTAAAACGTTTCACCATTCCATATATTATATATGTTTAAGTGATCGGAGCTAAATTAAAATCAAGAGAAAGTAAAGTAATTTATGTATATAAATTAATAATAATAACCTATGGTTATATAGTTATAATAATATAATATTAATATTATTAATATGAATAATAATATATAGTAATATATAATATTAAATATATATTATATAATTAATATAAATTATATTTAAATATACCATTAAATCGAACAGTATATTTTATTTAAAAAAAACTATAATATATTTTTCAGAATAAGAATTTTTTTTTTTTTTTAGTATTTCATTGCTAATAATCAATAATCACCAATAAAACTTAGGGTATTTAATAAATATAAATTAATATATATATATATATATATATCAGATTAGTTCAATATATTTATAATAAATATATAAAAAATAATATAATTTATAAATTGTTACGCATAATATAATAATATATAATATTAATATGATAATAAATATATATTTATAGTTCTTACTAATATATGTTTTTTTTTAATTTTTATTAAACATAACTTTCAAAAAAATAAACTACTTTTTCTAAATTTTTCAGCAGAGGATTTTTTGTTTTTTACTAAAAAAATATATTTGATCAAAAACACTTTCGGTTGTAAATTTTCTGATTATGATAATATTAATCAAATTCATTCAAGATGTTTACACATGATTAAATTCCTATCGCAAAATAAACATTATTTTGTTGAATGTTTGAAAAGAATAAAAGTATTCTGCTCATGTTTATTTCAAAACACAAATTAAAGAGTGATTGAAGTATGACAGTGTGTACAACTGAATCCATAATGGAAATATCCAAAATGGAACGTTCTTCAATGTCCAAATCCCTTGAAGGACTGGATTTCTTCCCGCTCAAGAGATTGTACTTGGCCTCGTCATCGTGGCTAAGCACGCGAGTTATAGGATAGGAACTCGGAAATCACACTATAGAAATAATCCTTTGAAGTATGATCTTGTCTGACCCATTCACCATTCACACTTATTAACAATTTATTTAGAACACTTCCTAATTAATCAAATAAAATAAAAAAAATTCATTGTATATATATATATATATATATATATATATATATATAAATATTATAATAGATATATTATATAAATAATATATGAATAATTATATATATATATATATATAGTGTGTGATGTGGAGTGTATCGTGTGTTGTGAGAGAGTTAGTTAGGATAGTGTGTGTGTGTGTGTTTTAGTGCCATAAAAACAAATAAATCTTTATTATTTTGTTATGGTATCTTAAGCGTTTTAGGATTTGGCAAGTTGTTTTTCCAAATCGAAAGGAGACGTTCTAAATCTTTTGAGTATCATATTTCGATGAAATAATCAAATGAACATCTTCAGTTTTGAGATTAAGTGTATACATTTTACAGCACAGACCTAAGCTTATAAAGGCTATTAATTAGGATTTTTAGTTGTTTATAGTATTTACTATGAATATAATAATATATAATAGTATATAATATAATATATACATATTAATAATATTTATATAAATATATATATAAATATATAATTATAAATATATATATAAAGTATATATACAATATATATGTTTTAAAAAAATGTTTGAAACAAATGATCACTTCGAGTGGACGTCAACAAGAGCTGTTACAGGCGATACAGAGAGAATGAAAATTGCAACAAGGTTGCCAGATATTTTCTTTATAATTTTATCACCAGTTCTTTGAAAATAACATAATATATTTCGAAGATAAAATAGTCGTTCGAAAAACTTGAAAAACATTAAAAAAAACTATGTTTTGTTACGATTTCATTGTGAGTGACACAAAACTGACAAGTCAAGAAAATAAAAGAACTTGAAGAGCGGAAATAAATACAACCTTGTGGATGGAAGAGAAAAATTTCTGATTTCGCTAGGAAATTTACTTTCGTTTGAAAGAATATTGACAAAACAAATGGGAAAGTGAAGAACTTCTTCGTTTAGAAGAAATTCTTGCACAATCAAAAACGCCTTTAATTAAAAATAATTGCAACAGTCAAATTTCTTTATAAAGAAAACAAGTTTCCGAGGTGATTCAAATGTAAATAAAAAAAATGACCAAATATACAAGCTTTGACTATAGTATATACTAAATGATTATATAGTGTATATATATACCTATATAATAGAAATAATAATATATAATGATGTATATACATATATAAATATATAAAATAATAGTATATTATATATTAATTTTGTATTTTTATATATAGTTAATAAATAATATATAATAATTAATTATATATATATTAATAAACTATATAGAATATATATAATTATTATATTAATAATAATAGATTTAGTGAATTGGCGATTGATAAAATATGATGGTACGTATGACTAACTTTTGAGCGGATAGATCGAATGACTTGAAAAAAGTATATGTTTGAAAAATTTCTCTCTCATTTAATATATATACTATACTTATAATCTATATATATATATAGTATATTATAGTAATAAGTAATAAAAAAATAAATTATGATATATATATACTACTATATATATATAGATAATATAGATAATAATATTATATATATATAAATATATATATAAATATTAATATATATACTATATATATATATATATATATATATACAAAGGTGTAGACACGGAGTAGACAGGGGGTTCAACCCACGAAATTATTTAAGCGATCAAAAATTTATGTCTGGCTTAAGTCTTTTAATAATAAAATACATAATAATAATTAAAATAATTAATGAATAAAAATTAAATAAGTAAACTAATAATAATAAAATAATAAATAATAATAATAATGAATAATAATAGAAAATCATTTTAAAAATATTGGAATAAACCAAGAGCATAGGCGAACAGAATTACGTCTGCTCCTATCTCATGTATTATAAATAAAATTATATAACAGAAAGATAGTTGCTTTAATGAAGCTTTAATTTTTGGGGGAAAGCACGCGAAACGCAGTCTCCCGCTAACAAAAATTACACACTCGAATTATCCACATTTGGGATAACGACCAGGAGATAAGCAACACACCCGAAGATGCCAATGGTGACGCCTCATCCCGGGGGGAACCACCTTGGTAGATCGTGGTAATCCCCAGTGCAGGTTAAGATGCCAGGATCGTCCCGACCACTTTCTCTTTTATAATGGTAATGGACATGCACACCTTCACAGATATACTTAAGATTGAAGTTACTTAATAATTTGTTTATGAAAATAAAAAAATGCATGAATACCTAATAATAGTATACTGTTGAAGGATAAAGCACTAACAATCAATAAAACTTCTGTCTTTATTAATAAAAAAAGTGCAAAAACTTTAAAACATTTACTGGGACTTTCACCACAACTTGGTATAACAGACGATTTCAATGTCTTTTTTCTTAATTTTTAAAAAAAAAAAAAGGTTAAAAAATCGAGTGTAGCTCCCTAGATAATACTTTTTCGATTAAAAACCTATAGAAGTTTCCTGTATTATTATGTATTATTTATTAATTATTATAATAATTTATGTTAAAAGGACGATCAGAGAAAATAAGCCCGTAAATCAATAAGCTGTTAAAAGAAGAATTTCTAAGGGAACATACTTCCCCGTTTAAATATATATAATTATATATATATATGTGATATATATATATATTATACTATATAAATAAATATAATATATATATATAGTATATATATAGAATGATACCATATCTCTAATATATAATATATATTATATTATATAGTATTATAGTATATAGATAATATATATAATAATATATATATAATATTATAAATATAATCTACATTTTAAATATTTATCCAAGTGTCGATCGATCAACTATAAATATTATTTTAAACATTTTTATAAAAGTAACATGTAATAATAAAAGTAATTGCCTTATTAAACTTTAATTTTAGGGGAAAGCGCGAACGCAGTCCCCAGCTAACAAAAATTACACACTCGAATTATCCACATTTGGGATAAACGCAGGGGTCAGCAACACACCGAAGTGCAATGGTGAGCCTCACCCCGGGGGAACCACCTTGGTGATCGTGGTATCCCCTGTGCCAGGTAAGTATGAAGTTCTCCGACGATGTTCTTTCTTATGATTGTGACTCGCACACTACAAAGCAAAAAACCAAGTAAACCGAGTTGATAGTAATAAAAAAAAATGTGGAAAAAAAAAGATATCCTTATAAGTAGTTTTCTATGGGAGAATAAAATAAAACTAATGGGTCCTAATTTCATTAAATTTATAAAACTTTTAACATAAATGGGACAATCACAAAATTTGACAAAGTGGATTTCAAATTTGTAAAACAAAAAAAAAAATTTTTTTTTTTCAAAAATCGAATTTATTCAATATTAGAAAATATTTTCGAATAAATACCTAGTAGTTTATTGCAAGTGAATTAAGTATTATTATTATTATTATAGTATTATTATTATAATTATAATAAGTTTAAAAGGACTGTGAGAGAAATAAACCACAAATCAGTTATAATTTTTTTTTTTTTTATGGGTTACTTTTTCGTTTTATTTTCTATTATAACTGATCGGCTAGTGATATATGATATATATAGATATAAAGAGTAGAAGTATTCACTAGCTAAATTGATATAGAAGTAACCAATAAGTAGTGAGGTATAATAATATAAGTTAATAGTATATATGTATACTATGTATATATAATATAAATCACTAGCGTATATATAATATATAAAATATAGAAATTATAATATTATTATAATTGAATATAAATATAATATACTAATATATATACTTACATATATATATAGTAGTATAATGTATATATATATATAATATATATATATAATATATACTATATACTATAATACTATACCGCAAGCTAATGCGGTCGCGGCTCCTGCTCAAACATCTGACACTTTCCGGTTCGTTACTTTACCTCTTGATTTTGTAATCTATTTTACAAACTAAAAT
>JABUQX010054049.1:57500-69983 GCA_015478945.1 Trachelipus rathkii | reverse complement strand
CCATTGACATGACACTCAATTCTATCATGGATATACTATACGATCCGAACACAACCGTTAAATTATTGAGATCAGATTGGCATACAAAATTTTCCAAATCTTTAAACAAATTAAAAGGTGAATATGCTCTCGACCCCACCTTAAACAAAATAATACATTAACACCACACCTATGGTTTTCAAAAAAATCAAAACTAAATTCAATGTAATTAATTTACTATAATATTTTTAAATCAACTTTTTTAACTATTACATTTCTTTTGATAAATTAACATCATAGAATTACACTTTTTTCTTCAACTTAATGCTTCTGAAGGAGGATCTCGTTTAGATCGAAAGCTCACGCTCCTACACATTGAAGACCTTTATGATATGTATTTGATAAATATTAACTTTAATTGAAGTTTCTTATTATTACTATAGGCCTTTTATATTATTACTTACCAAACTCAGCGTCTTAAAGACCCGCATCTTCTAATATCATATATAGTAATATTATTATATATATATATAATATATATATACTATATATATCTATATCTATATAGATAGATATATATATTATATATATATATTTTATATATATATAATATAGTATATTCATTTTACTATATGGATTTTAATAATTCAAAATTCTTCTCGTCTATATTCCTGTTTTATTATATTTCTTTCCTGGATTAATCATTTCTGAATTAATAAACATCAAAAACACTATATTAATTGGAGTTGTATCTATTTACGTAAATTAAAGAAGTTCTTTGAGTATAAAAGAAAGCAATACAAAAGAGGGCAATTAACCTCTGTTTATTTCTCTATCATATTATTTCTCCCCAATTTTTCCAATATGTAATTTAAATATCCCGCTGTAAAATATCGTATTTTCTCAAAATACTGAATAGTTGTGTGTATGTTTCTGCATACGAGCGATAACAAATTTCCATGACCAGTTTACGAAACATGCAAATATAATCAAAGGTTATATTTTTAGGAAAGGTGCATGAAACTGACTCTTAAAGAAAAAAAAAAAATAAAAATCAATAAAATTATAAAAAATAGTAGAAATTTGTAGTGTCTTTCGTTTTTTATATAAATTGAACCTAATCCCCTTTGTTATCTTTTTTATAAAATCTTTTTTATAAAATCTTTTGAAAAATTTAAATTGGTTTAACCACCTTCTATTTTTTATTTTGCCTTTAATATATCATTATATATATATTATTATATATATATATATCTTATTACTAATATAATATTTATATCATATATTATATATATATCATATTTATATATATATATATATTATTATTATCATACTATATATTATATATATATATATATTATCATAAATATATTATATATATATATATATATATTTATATATCTATCATATATACTATTATTATATATTATATAATATATATATATATAGATATATATATATATATATAATATTATATTATATAATATAATAGACTACACACATTTTACATTGTTAGTAATATATATTATATATATTAATATCTTATTATTTATAAATATATAATATATATATATATATATATATATATATTATATAATAATTATATAATATATATATAATATATAATTATATATATATATATAGTATACTAGTATATTATGGCAGCCTCCGAAAGCATCATGTCAGTACGGAAAAATTATAGACAAGCCGGGGAAGATAAATATCATTTTTGATTTTAGCAAGCAATTTCATCTATGAAAAAAAAAAGATTTATTTTATTCTAATATATATTATAATAACGCCTTAATATTAGTATATCTTGGTCTGGCAACAGTAAGCTCTCTAACAACATTGCAGTTTTCATACAATCTTCATACTGTTCGCATGGAGTATTAGGAGTTGCCAATGTTTTATATTTCTGCTCTCGAATGAAATTTGAATTTTTTCAGATTCATTATTAATTGTTTTTGAGGGGTTCGAAGCCGACTGAGGGACAGAGGGGGACGAAGTCCCTCCGTCGTCCCCCCGGTAAGCGAGAAACCCCGCTCTTTCATCGTTCTGGTTTACTCTGGACATTCTTTCGTTAAAAAAGAAAAAATCACCACTTTTGGCACGTTTTTATGCTTTGCTTCAATATAGTTTATATAGGCTGTATATTTTCCATAGTTTTCAACCATTTTTACAATTTTACAATTTTGACAATTTTTTACCATTTTTATCACATGGCTAAAATGTCTCGTTGGATTTATAAAAATTTTATTTATTTTTCCTGTACCTGTTTATAGTTTTTTTGTTTACGTCCATTGTTGCTCTTCTGAGAGGCTGACCTCAACTTATTATACTATATATTATATATTATAGTATTTATAATAATATATATTATTATCATATATATTATATATAGTAATATATATTATATACTATATAATATATATATATATATATTATTATATATGTTATATATCGAGGTGGGCACTTCCGCTCTTTAGTCGGCTAGTCCGCTCCGAGCTGACTACCAGAATAGGTGCGGCCTAGCGGAGGTGCGGAGTCGTCAGGAAATTAGCGGACTTGCACGTGCGGATCAAAAAAGTTTCCGCTCTTTTGTTCCGCACCTTTTTAAAAAATGGAAATAGAGTTTACTTACTAAGTAATCTTATTGGTTATAATAAAGATAAAATTTTTATTTTAAGTTGATAACTAATTATACTTTTAGTCTAAGGACTTACTTGTTTTAAATAATTAAACTTCCAATACCAATTCTCAACTCCTTGATGGTACCCAATAATATCAAATAACTTTAAATGATTGTAAAGACTTGAGTATTATCCTCATTCTATACTTTAATTAATTATATATTATTATATAATAACTAGGCCATATCTAAATCAATTCTGTGTTAAAAACCCAAAGTATATAATATAATCTAATATATAATATAATATATTACCTCTATCTATATATATATATATTATTCCCTATTAATTATATATTATATATAATATATATTATATATTATGGGTTTTACCACATACCTGATTAATATAAATATATATATATACTATATAATATATACTATATATATAATATTATATACTTACGTATATATCATATGCATATAATCCACTCAATACTAGGCTAGCTGGGATATACTTATCATACTAGTAGCTAGTTATTAATAATTTTATTTAATATCCTTATTAATTATCTATGTATACCCTAATTATACTATATATATATATGATATATATTAACTTATAATAATATAATATACCCATATATACTAATATTATAACCTATACTATATATAATATACTATACTATATATAGAATCTCTCTCTCTCTCATATAATATATATATAAGTATAGATATATATATATATTTATATATATATAACTATATTCTATATAATACATATATAATATAGTATGTATATTGTAGTATATCTATATATATATATATATATATAGATATTTATATTATTATATATATATATATATATATATATATATTATATATATATATACTCTACTATATATATATATATATATATATATATATATATATATATATATATTTATATATATATATATATATATATATGTTATCTAATATATATATATATATATTATATATATAATATATATATAATATATATATTATATAATACTATATATATATATATATAAGCTACCGAAAACATGAATAAAAGCATCGACTCTGCAGGCGTCGAGGTTTTCATGGATTCTACTAAAGTTCTTGAACGAAATAGACCTTCTTATTGTGGACAGCGGGTGGTCAAATATTCAGAAGGGAGAGCAATGATTTTAGCGTGAGGACCTAAATAGCAATGGACTGCTGAAGCAACTAACACCAGCACTCCTTCTCACCAAGGAGATCTTTCCCTTTCAGCATAGGCAGTTGTTGAACTTGTTCATAAATATAATACACCTCTCCCTAGTTCTGCTGCTGTAGAGCGAATATTTAGTATTAGGTGGAGGGGATATTTTGACGGGCAAAAAGGTCAGCCTTAACTGCTTTAATTTTGAGCAGCTAATCTTTTGAAAGGTAATTGCGATTCTTGTTCCTTTGAGAAGACATTGGAGAAGACGGAAACTCTTGAATTGTAATATTCATTCAATTTTTCATATACATTTAAAAATAAATTTTTTTAAAGAATATATACTATTTAGTATATAATATTTAAAAACCCTTTGTGAATCGCACATTATTACGGAAGACGTGCGGATTGCGGATTGCGCTAGCGGAGTTTGATGGTCTAAATAGGTGCGGAGGAGCGCTAGAGGACTACGTTTTCTCGAGCGTGCGGATGGTGCGCTAGCGGACTAACCTCAGGAGTCGATAATTGGTAAAGATATTTATTATATATTTATATATATATACTATATATAATAATATATATATATATATATATATATATATATATATAATTATATATATATATATATATATATATATATAATATAATTATATTGCCAGACTCTGGAGAGGTTAGATTCTGGTATAACAAAAAGAACAAGGTGAAGAAAATCAGAGAAATGAGAAGGGGCTGCAGTATCATGTCACATATAAAAAGGTCTTGACAAGCTATTCTTTTTCTAGAAAGTATATACTCCATATTTATGTAAATAAAATATACCGTTAAACGTTTCTGAGTGATTATGCGCATGCGCAAACAACAAACGTAAAATTAATTTTCTGTTTAACTTTTCAACTTTTAAAATTAAAGAATCTTCACTTCGCTCTATTTTTATTTCCGAGTTTACTTTTGCATAAAATGAATAGAAAAGTTTTGGAAGTTATATTTCATTACGTTATCGACTGTTTTAAACTGATCAACTCCATAGTTGTCATGACGCCTCTCCGAATCTGCTTTATTTTCATGGCTCAACTAGAGGGCTGCTCATCAGGTGGTTGCTAGAGATTGGGAATCAGTCTAATAATAGTAATCTAGTCAATCAATAATAATTACACATTCATGGCTTAGGATAAGATTGTAAAAACCATGATCAAGTTTCCAATTACTTTTGTTATATTAATAATATAATGTATATTAATATGAGATTAATATGATGATGTTAGTAATAATAATAACCCCGAAAAGTTTTGGACAGAGGAATAGAAACCCCAAGAGTTTTTCAAATGGCAGGAAAAACCCCTAGAAAGGTTTCAAGGAGAATATCTATTGTTTACAAACTTATTAATTGCAGTTATGCAGAGGTATAATAATTTAAAATATTGGGAACAGGCGAAGGACAGGGTCAAAACCTGGTGACGTCGCCTTGACGGGAGCTCTTTTGCTTAAAGCTGTTTGAATTAACTTTTTCGGGTTAGAGGATGGGGCTCAGTGATAGAGCATCGAGTTATACTCGTTCTACAATCGCAAATTTTCGGTGGTTCTATCCCTTTAGAAAAGTTTGTGTAAGTCTCAGATCTTCTTCCCCTGATGTATTATAATATTATATATTAGTATATTATATATAATATATTAATAACCTTTATGGTTAGAATATATATTTATATATAATATATTATATAATATATTATATATATATTTATATATATAAGAAGGAGATATATATTTTATTATATATATATATCACTAATATATTAGTAAATATGTATAGCTTTTGCTATATGTTATAAAATATGTACAAAATTATTACGAACCCTTAAAGGTTTTCAAAAGAAAAATAAAAAAAACCTAAAAGTTCTAAAATATTTAAGTGGTAATAAAAAAAATAATCAAAGGGGGAATAAAAAATAATCATTAAAATATTCAAAGGGGAATAAACACCCCTTAAAATGATCAAACGGGAAATAAAAAAAACTAAAAATGTTCCAAAGGGGAATAAAAAAACCCATAAATGATCATAAGAGAAATAAAAAAATATCCCCAAAAATATTCAAAGGGGAATAAAACCCCTAAAATGATAAGAGGAGAATAAAAATCCCTAAAAATATTGAAAAGGGGAATAAAACCAAAAAGTTTGAAAGGAGGAATAAAAACCTCAAGAGTTTTCCAAATGGGAAGTAAAACCCTAGAAAGGTTTCAAGGAAGAATAAAATCCCCTAAATGCTCAAAGAAGAGAAATAAAAAATACAAAATATTAAACATTAATACAAAAAAAAAAAAAGAAAAAAAAAAAAAAAAATCCAGAAGACTATGAAGAGAAATAATAACCCTTCTAAATCGGTTAAAAAATCAAAGTTGCTGCCTCACGTAAGAGGCTTAAAATCTTGGGAAAATTAGGAATGACGCTGGAGGGCTTTTGGGGAAGCTCTCTACCTGCTTAAAAAAAAAAAAAAAAAAAAAAAAAAAAAAAACAAAAAAAAAAAAAAAAAAAAAAAGGGAAATAGCAAGGAGATATATTTGGATCAACCCAACCCTACAAAATCAGCCGGAGCTGGTCTGTGCTTAGGTCCGGAAAGGAGCACAGTTCCTCCACAGATATCTAACCTCTCTCCCTAAGTGCAGCCTTGCTGTGGGCGGAGGGGTTACTTCCGCCCAGGGACAGTCTGCTGCCTTAGTAGCGGAGGCCTCTGGGGGGGAAAACTAAGTCACCGCCCCAATCCACGGTGTGGAACAGCATACGCCAAGGGATGCATGGCCGGAGGGAAGTTTGGTCTCCAGCAGGTGAACTGACGCGGAAGAAGCGACCTCCTGTTTCAATTTAGCTTCCCGCAGTATGAGGCTCTGTTGCGGTGACCGTATAATTCCTCAGTTTAACTTATTCTTAATATACGGAAAAAACTTTTACAGGGGGGCACCCCTTAGTGCGCCACTCCAAAGGGCCTCAAGGCCTTCTTTGGATTCCCCCGAAACCTCAACTGAAAAGGGTCTTCGAATCCCTGTCAGGGAGTGGAAGAGGAATCCAACCTTGGCTTGCTGCAACCCATGCAGGGATACGATCTAATATCCGAGGAGGCTATTCAAAGCTCAACTAACATTGCCTCGCTTTCAGGCGCGGCCAAGAAGGAAGATTATAGGTGTGGTGAATAGAACGGCACGCATCCTTCAGAGACACACAAAACTGGCCTCTCGTGCCTATTGGCCCCCCGCCTGCGGAAAAACGAGCGCGCGCCTTAGTGACTCTACGCCAGGGGGGTGCCAAAGAAACCTAGGACTGGAGGCAGTGATGGGAGCGCAAGCGCCCACGCTTCCTCAAGTCCTACCTTAAATACAATCCAGAATATGAATAGTCTCTAAAGACTATCACAAGAAATCTTGACAATTTGGAACAACTATAAGGCATACAAGAAGGATCCTGGGCAGGTCGTGGAACTAGTGGTCTGCGGCACCACACAGCCCCAAGTTTCACGCTCTATCCCTCAAACCAGGGTGCGGGTTGCAGCTCTCAACTGCGCGACGAGCCACACAGCAGAGGCTGAAAACTCTTTGTTGGCAGCTGAACCTTGGGAGGGGGCAGATCTAAGGACAGTGGAGGGGGATGAAATCCCCCGACCCATAGTACTGACTGGTCTCTTCCAGAATAGTGCAAGGGATGGGAACGACAAGATCCTAACCTTTGTAAAGGCACAGAACCTTGGCCTTAACACTGACGAGTGGAGGGTCTTGAAAAGGGAAGAGAGGGGCGATTCTGTGCACCTCGTCCTTTCTCTGGACCAGCACTCTGAAACTAAGCTAAGAGCCCAAAACCATCTGCTCAGCTATAAATTTGGTACTGTTGGACTCAGGAAGAGGAGCGGGAAACCCGAGGGGGGGAGTAGGCTCCCCACCTCTGGCGAAACGGCCTCACCTGAGAACTACACTCCGAAGGAAAAGGGGAAAACCTTGGCTCTTAAAGGAAAGGTAACACCCTCTGGTTCACAGCCAAAGAAGAAAAATCAAACTGCAGAGAGTGGGAAAGAAGGCCAAACAAAATCGGCCTTGGCAAGGGGTTCAAGTCAGAACCCCAAATCCAAATCTGCATAATGGATAACAAAAACAACTTGAGCTGCCTTCAAATTAACTTGCACCACGCAAAGGCAGCAACTGATGCTCTCGTCCGGACCTTTGTATGCGAGAGGCTGCAGATAGCCCTCATACAGGAGCCATGGGTGAGAGAAGGAACAATCAAAGGAATACCAAGTGGAATGGGTAAGCTGCTCTACTGTCGGGACCATGGCGCACCTCGTGCGGCGGTGGTCATCGGTGGTGGGGTCAATGCCCTGTCCATTCCAGAGTTCACCACAAGGGATCTAATAGCAGCCCTAGTAGAGGTGCCAACCGCGCTGGGTGTGCAAGAGGTAGTAATTGCCTCGGCATACTTTTGCGGGGACTCGAATGAAGCACCTCCGGAAGAAATTCACAGGCTTGTGCAATACTGTCAGCGGACCCGCAGGGGACTGATCTTGGGATGCGATGCAAATGCCCATCACACCCTGTGGGGCAGCAAGGACATCAACAACAGAGGTGAGTGTATTTTAGAATTCTTAACTCAATATGGTATTGATGTGGTGAATGAGGGCAGTAAGCCCACATTCATCACATCGAACAGACAAGAGGTCTTAGACCTAACCTTAATAAATGCCACTTATGGTATACAGATCTCGAACTGGTATGTGTCTGATGAAGTATCTCATTCGGACCATAGACACATCAGGTTCGAAATCATAGCTTTAGAGAAAGTAGAGGAGGAGCGGAGAATACCTAAGCTAACAAACTGGAACTTGTATAAAGAGCTCCTTAAACAGCGTGTGGAGGATATGGGGGAACTGTTTGATGTGCAGGACCTAGATGTATCCACTACCCAACTGCAATCAATTATACAAGATTCATATGAAAATAGTTGTCCTCTGAAAAAAAGAGGGATAACTAGAAGCGTCCCCTGGTGGAATCAAGAGCTAACCACTCTAAGATCCAAAACCAGGAAACTCTTCAATAAAGCTAAGCGGGATAAAAATTGGGAAGCATACAAAACTGCCCTAACCGCTTATAACAGGGAACTTAGGAAATCCAAAAGAAGATCATGGAAGACTCTATGTGAAAGCATTGAGAGCCAATCTGAAACTGCGCGTCTACATAAAGTGCTCTCAAAGGACCAATCTAATGGGCCGAGCCTTCTCTTAAAGAAAGACGGCAGTTATACAAAGGACCACAGGGAAACCTTAGTGGAACTTATAAACACTCACTTTCCGCACAATGTAATAGTTGACGACGGGGAGGAAGTAGATATATGGGATGATAGAAGACCCAATAGATGGACGGAAAGTCTGTCTGGAAGGGTCTTCTCCCCTGATAGGGTAGAATGGGCAATAAATTCCTTCGGCCCATATAAATCTCCTGGAGGGGATGGCATATTCCCAGCCTTGCTTCAACAGGGAATGGAGAGTCTGCTTCCGCTGCTGGTGAGAGTGTTTAGGGCAAGCTATGCCCTGGGATACATTCCCCAGCTGTGGAGGAAAGTAAGGGTGGTTTTTATCCCCAAGACGGGGAGACGGTCCACGTCTGACCCCAGATCCAATCGACCTATAAGTCTTACATCATTTCTTTTGAAAACAATGGAAAAGGTGCTAGACTACCACATAAGGGTGGAAAATTCGATAGAAAAGAAAATCCATCCTAATCAATGGGCCTACCAGTCCGGTAGATCAACAGTTGGCGCACTAGATAGCTTGGTATCCAAGATAGAAGGAGCGCTAGATCACAAGGAGGTGGCGGTTTGTGCTTTCCTGGATGTGCAGGGTGCTTTTGATAGCACCATGCATGTGACCATGGAGGATGCCGCCGCCTCCAAGGGCGTCGGACCCTCAACGATTGCTTGGATAAAAGCAATGTTGGGGACAAGACGTATTACGGCTGAACTGGGAGGGGAGATGATCACTGTGACATCTGGGAGGGGATGCCCCCAAGGAGGGGTACTTTCACCCCTTTTGTGGACCATGGTGGTCGATAGTCTCCTCACCAAACTCAGTGAATCTGGATTCGAAGTGCAAGGATACGCGGATGACCTTGTAATTATTATTAGAGGCAAGCACATAGAGGTCTTAATGGAGCTCATGCAACATGCCCTCAATATATCCTACAATTGGTGCTTGGAAAGGGAACTAAACATCAATCCAAGCAAAACAGTAATAGTGCCCTTCACCAGGAAGAGGAAGCTAAAATACACGGCTCCCAAGATTGGTGATGTCACTATTAACCCTTCCACTGAAGTCAAATATCTGGGAGTAATCCTAGATCAAAAACTAACGTGGAATCCACATCTTAAAAAGGTAGTGGACAAAGGTACGATGGCCCTATGGACATGCCGAAAGATGCTTGGCAAAACATGGGGACTGAAACCTAAAATGACCAATTGGTTATACATAACTGTAGTCAGACCTATAATCACCTATGCCTCACTTGTTTGGTGGCCGAAGGTTGAACAAAGGACTGCACAAAATAAACTGCAAAGATTGCAAAGGCTTGCATGCCTAGCGATCACAGGGGCAATGCATACATGCCCTACTGCAGCCATGGAAGCACTGATAGGCCTCCTTCCTCTATATTTGCACATCAGAAGGGAGGCCATGTCATGTGCAACCAGACTGGCCATTCTTGGTCAAATTAAACTAAAAACTGGACTCGGACACCTTCGAATTTTGGAAGATGTACCAGAGATGCAAATGGGCATTCTAGTCTCGGACCTAATGCCAAAACAAAAAAGCTTTGGAAAGAAGTATAAAATCCTTCTTACAAATCGTTCAACTTGGGATAATGGAGGTCCTAAACTTGAATCAGGAACCATTATGTGGTACACTGATGGATCGGTGATAGATGGTGGGACTGGCGCGGGACTGGTTGGACCCAATTGCAGGCGCAGTATAGCCCTGGGTGCTTTTCCCACCATCTTTCAAGCGGAGATTTACGCTATAATGGCTTGTGCCAGAATAAACATAGAAAAAGGGATGCGAGGGGCAAAGATCTCTGTGGCAACTGATAGTCAGGCGGCTATCGGGGCTCTGAGCTCCTGCATGTATGACTCTAAACTGGTTTGGGAATGTCAACGTACCCTACAGCAACTGGCTCAACACAACAGAGTTAATCTGATGTGGGTGCCGGGGCATCAAGGTGTACCAGGCAATGAGGAGGCTGATCGCCTCGCTAAGGAAGGAGCCAGAACCGCCTACTGTGGTCCGGAACCCTTCTGTGGACTTTCTAAGGCCCACATTAAAGAATTTCTGAAACAATGGGAACACAGAGCTATGACCAATTACTGGACAAGCATCCCTGGTCTCAGACAGGCTAAAGATCTGATTGATCCTTCTCCGAGAAAGGCAAAAGAAGTGCTTGCTCTGAGTAGATCTGATCTTCGAATTCTGACTGGAATTCTGATCTGGACATGGCCAGTCAGACAACCTCAGAAAATGGAGAAAAAGTTGAATGTGACATGCCGCTACTGCCGGCCGAGCCAGGTAGAAGAACGGCCAGAAACACTTCTAGTAATTGCGAAGCTTAAACTGGCAAAAGATTACTGGTATTGGCAGGGAATGTGTACTGAAGCCTTACGATATCAAAACTTCGTCTTCTGGAAGAGTCCTTGAAATTCCTGCGGAAAATCGCAGAAGATGAACCAGGAGTTTAATGACAAGGGGTGTTCACACAAAAGATCCAAAGTGGGGTCGCAAGAGGTGACAAGAACTTGGGCCTCAATAGGACCACCACCCTAACAATCTAATCTAATCTAATCTAGGGTTAAACAGTCCAGGTAACGTTACTTGGGTTACAAGAGATGATCAATGTTGACCTAAGTAACCGCTCGTTGCTACTTACTACTATTATTTTTAAAAAATTAAATGCACAAAAATAAACTAAGTTGGTAAAAAAAATTAATGTAAGTTTAGTAATTAAATTTTAATTGTAAAAAAATTAAAGTGCCAACCGACTGGCACTGTAAAAAATTAAATTTGTAAATGATGAAACAGCACTAAAAAAATTATTGGTTTTTACAGAACCATTAAAAAAATCCCGCTAAGTAAGCCAATACCATATGATACAGCAATTGCCGAAAAATATATAAAAGGTGGTACCGGGGTATCTGCAACGGTACAACCAGGTTGAAACGCCAACCAAAATGCTATATTGGATGAAATAGCAGTCAATAATAAATAATAATAATCAATAATAATAATAATAAAAATAATAATAATAATAATAATAATAATAATAATAATAATAATAATAATAATAATAATAATAATAATAATAATAATAATAATAATAATAGAAATAAATAATAAATAATAATAGGAAAATAATAATAATAATAATAATAATATATAAAATAATAATAATTTATTAATATATTAATTATATTAAAATTAATAATAATTATAATAGAAATTAATAATCATAGTATAATTAACAATAAAAAATAATAATAGAAATAATATAATAATAATAATAATATAATAATAATAATAATAATAATAAATAATAATTAATAATATAATAATAATATAATTAATAATAATAATTAATAATAATAATAATAATAATA
>JABUQX010054049.1:25000-55000 GCA_015478945.1 Trachelipus rathkii | reverse complement strand
GAGTCATCCAATGAATTTCAATTACTGCGTTAAACCGCAATAATAAAGTTATCAGTTTAAAGGTCTTTCGTTGCAATCCGAAGAATACAAGCAATTATTAGGAGAGTAACTAGCATGGTTTGTGAGAGCCGTTGTTATGACAAGGAGTGAGCCTTCAGGTCAAATTCAGGCTTATATAGGATCGAAAAATCCCGCGAAGAGGAATACCAAGATGTAATTAATTAATAAATAAAATTAATTATTAATTAGAAATAAATTATGAAAGATATACCAAAATATGTGTAGAATAGTTAAACTTAAAATATGATTAAAACATTACACAAAAGGAATCACGAAAGCAAAGAAAAGAACACCAAACGTTGTCTGGTGAAATATGAAAGTAATTCACATGTTTGCAACATGATGTATTTAACCACCATAGGAAATTAAATAAAAAAATTACTATTAACCAAACACTGGTACTTGAATTTTACATATACCAAAGCGCAGTAAAATTTTCCGATCAAAACGATGTTAAATTTAACCCAATATTCGAAGAATAATCCGAAAAAGATTAAAAACTTAGTTTTAGAAAATTCATGACCTTTGATCCCTTGTAATGCATTGAAAAGGTCATTTTATGCAAGGAAATTAACGCAGAACAAAGA
Source organism: Trachelipus rathkii (assembly GCA_015478945.1). NCBI lineage: Eukaryota > Metazoa > Arthropoda > Malacostraca > Isopoda > Trachelipodidae > Trachelipus > Trachelipus rathkii. The sequence goes on along the minus strand of JABUQX010054049.1, from coordinate 54,353 downwards.
ATAGAGTATGAGGATCAATTACATACCTCATTTCTGAAAATGCAACCATTATTAAGGAAGCTACGATGATTCGATTAAAATATTGAAGAAGAAACTAAAATATGATTTTCAAAAATAACCATACGAAATGAGACTAAAAGGTTTGTATTATATGAGAGAGAACTCAAGACTAGTTAAATTATTCTGTTTTGACAAATTTCAAAGTTTCAAAGCACTATTTGAGGATAATTTTTATTACTGGTTTATGATCATCGACACATTTAGAGAGAGTGTATACGAATCACGAATATACATCTAACTGAAGATCTATATACGTATAGAGCACAATATCTAGAAAAGATAAAATTCTGTATTTTTTCCCTTCGTATATATGTAATGTCACGTATATTTGATTAGAGCCGTTTTATACTATTTAGTTGAGTACAATATAAATTCTACAATAATACTACGGTAAAGAATCGGTAGCTTTCGTAATATCAAACTCTCAGCGATATTGTATCTTATTTCTGAAAATATATATATATTAGGCAAGCTATACTTGTGAACCTATCCTGATCTCTATTATGACTATCACAATAATCACTAATTAAAATAACGAATGATGATAGAAGTGTACATAACCTCATGATTCTATTAATCATTATTCCCACATACCTTGTATAGTAATAGTAAATATATATATATAAATCAACTCAGCAGTATATAAATAAGTAAGTTCAAAAGGATGCTAAATTTTTCCTGATTATTATTCTATTATCCATTCCCATCATACAGACACCATCAATTTTTATCTATCATAATTCACGTAGAATTTACGTGGTTTAGAAAATATTTTAGACTATTCGAATGCGAGAATTAAGAAAATTAGCTATCCATGAAAAAGTATATTACAATAAAAACTGTAAATAATTAAATACGATATATAAATGTAACTTGATACTAGTTATTTTCATTTACAGCTTAGCTATTCACTAATCGAAAGTTATTAATTAATTCTACATCATGAAGTCATTTGTCGCAATTTCTATACTATTAGCTACCTTCATATTTTTCATAAAATAGATTAGTTATTAGTATTTAGCTAAATGGAATAGGATCCACTTTGAGGGCGTACTATTGTACTTCACGATTTTAACTTGATTATGTATTACGTTTCATACTGCATGCAACGTCATATATCTATCTAATGACTCAAATTCTATATTAAACATGTGAATATATAGTTAGTTGAGCCACTGCATAAAATACATAAATCAAATAAGCATTATGATTGAATAGTATCTGCATTCAGACAGCGGTATATGGACAGTCTGTAGATACAACCTCCATTTCTTATTAATCCAAGAAACTTACAACATCTATTTGGCTACAATTATCTATACAGTTATTTACTTTATCTACCAGTATTCATAGAAACAGACTTGAAGTAATCTATGCTGTTTGAACATCAACATAGGCATTCATGTATATAATTATATATTAATACATTTGGTATATAGTGACAACGACTTTGAAATAAACTCCGTCTACTTGATTCCAGCTCAAGAATAATCCCCCAAAATAAATATATTTGAAATGAGAAATCTCTTATTGAGAAAACTTAATATCGATCGATATAATAGAATATGATGATGACGAGATTGTTATTATATTAACAGGTCTACTTTATAACTATGAAATTGTCAAGCACAATACACACTTCTATCCTCTATACTCAGACTTAACTCCAAATTGTATTTATGGTAATCCTTAATTATATCTCTGTAATCTAACTTACAGTAAAATATTGAAAACCTTATTTATTTAGTTATTATACATACGAAAATGTAATAAGGACCTTACATTATAGTATATCTGTACCAAATAATACGTGCTATAATTAGTAATTCCCTTAGCTCCATTCATGGCATACCCTAAATATAATATGTAGCTTAATAGTTTTACTTATTATTATTTATCTAAATATAAAATATAAAGTTATTAAATTTATCATATTTATAAATTTAAATATATACTTTATTATCTAATATTAATATATAGTTATATATTGAGTGAATATATAATATATAAATTCACTACCCATATATATCTATATATTAGTATATCTGGCTAAAAATATACAGTAAACCATGAAGCCTAAATAGATCTCAGTTAGTATATTTAGCTAAAATAAGTACCTAAAATACATAATATACCTCGAATATAATACGTACTAATAAAAGCGTACTATATTCATAATTCATATAATTAATATATTATATAAATAGTATATACTATATATATATAGGATAATACTCATATTTATATATAAGCTAAAATTTAATATATAAATATATATATATTATATATAAAGTATTATTATAGATAATAATATATATATAAATTATATATTATATATATTATATAATAAATATAAATATTATTAAATATATTATATTAATAATATTATAATATAATATAATATATAATATATATAATATTAATAAATATAATATATTATATATAATAGATAATTAATATATATTATTTATATTATTATTATAGACTAATAATAAAAGTAGTATATATAATAAGAGTAAGTAAATTATTCTACACGACTTCGCGTGATATAATAAGCGACTAAAAGGAACAAGATTTTAACGAGCATAGCTACATTATACCCACACTTTATGTCGTACATGTCAAACTAAACCATTCCAGACTATTAAATAATATAAAACATCATAATATCAAAGATAATAATATATATTATATATATATTATATATATAATATAATTAATTAATATATATATAACTATAATTAATAATAAATATAAAATAAAATAATATTACAAATATATTATAATACTCTATATAGTATTCGTTCTGAAAAGTATAATATATTTTATGTCATATTTTCTGAGTATAATATATATATATTCATACTGAAAATGGTCTAATATAATAAATAGTACTTATATCTTTGGAGTATGTAGGCAAATAACCTTATAAAAATACGATATAATAAATAATATGCCAACAGTATTGGATAGAAATAAAACAATATATCTATATAATAAAGTAATGAATGGATTAAGTTATATATTATTTGTCAGTCTATTATAATATATAATATATTATTATATTATTACTAATGTATATTCGTAATATATACAAGGGTAGCAAAATCCTCTTCTTAATATATTGTCTATTCTGTACATGTGTTAAGATTTGGATTATTATGTATTATAGTAATATAAGAAGATATTAAATATATGATAATAATAGTCTATAATAAGTAAAACCATGAATGTGCCATCTAATATAAGAATTTAGTAATATTATTCCCTTATTAATAATTAAATTAATATATATTAATATGATTAATATTATTTATATTTTATTATATATATTATATTATTGATAGTATATATATTTTATGTAAATATATTAAATTTATTATATATCATATTAAATATGTAGTATTATATATAATAATATACGTAAAAAAAGATACGAAATGTTATAGAAAGTGAAAATGGTGATATACAAAATAGTACTTAAGTACTTAGAGTAGCAATGAAAAAATTAGAATTTATTTGAAGAGCAGATGAAATGTCCAAGATATTTTAATATAAAAAAAAAAATCATCAATTATTTTTAGATTATTAAAAAAAATATTTTCCTTTTTCCTAAGTATTAAAAAAGATGAATATTTTTCTTTTAACTCTGATAAGAATAAGATGTTTGCATCATATACTCAAAATATATAAATTAATCCAATGTAGTTTCAAGCAAGTTCAAATATTTAAGAGATATATAAATAAAATTAAGTTCAGACGGCAGATATATGTATATCCAGTATATCATACATATTAAGTCCAACCATAATTACCACTAAACGAATAAAACTTAAAATATTACTATTAAATCTTATTAATTAAATATAAGTAAAATATTATTATTAAATATTTTCTTAAATATTTTATTAAATAAATAAACAATACAAATTTTAAAAATTAGTCATATTTTTCCTAATAATTAAAAAAAAAAAAAAAAAAAAATTATCAACAATTCAAATAATACAAAATGAATTTTTTTCTAAAAAAAATAAAATATAAAACCCAAACTCTGTATATTATTATATATTTAATAAAAAAAATTTTATATAATTATTATATTATATATATTATATATATGTATAATATGATATAAATATTATATATTGATATTATATTATTAATTATATTATACGTGTATTAAATAATATTTTAAAAAATGTATTTATAATTAATTATTAAAATTTATATTATTTTCTAGTATGATACTTATATATATGGGATATTTCAGAAAATATAGTCTTTTATGTGAGGTTTCTTGACTAGTTCAGACATAATTGAATCCTTGGATTTGTTAGTAATGTATAATGAAACTAAAGCAGGTGGTTGTCAGAATATCAAATAATGTTAATATCTGCCAAAAGTATATATATAATAACATTATTCTTTTACAGTTAAAGTTGATAGTAAGATGTATGACATATAACCGATTGTTCTTCAGCAAATTTTTAGACAATTCTGATATGGAAAATAACTGACTTCTACATTCAAAAAGTGAGAATCAATTTCTAACTTTATTCTGTGACTTTAAAAAAAATATAATATAACTATCTTATAAATATATATTAAAAATAGTGATACGAATATAAGTGGAAAAATCGTAAGTCAATTTTAGTACAAAACTTATGACAATAAAAATTGGTCCTTCTTTCCGTTCGTTATTCTGATTAAGCAATTTTTTTTCGATGTCAATACATAAATCCTGTATTCAAATGTCATGTCAAAACCCGTCGATTATACAACTTTTCTACGACAAAATTATATACTAAGAACGATAAGAAATTTCTATTAGTTCTTTGTGACTTTCTAAATATCATTAAGAAACTTTTCTCTCATTTTATTACATTTAAAGATGACTCTATCAGAAATATCTCTTATTTTTAAGTCCGAAAAGATATTCACATTCGCGATCTAAGCCACAAGACACCGGCACAACAAACGTTTTCCATTCATTTGTTAAAAAACGGAATTTTAACAATGACTGGTCTTGAAATTAGAAGAGACGAACAGAACATCAATCATAAAACCTATGTAATTATTTTGATAGGTATTAAAAAATATACTAATTTAAATATTATCAAATAAATATAGGATTAATATCTTTCTTATATAATCAATGAAGCATAAGAAAATATGAATAAATAAATTCTATATTAATTTGACATCATTTATTATCCTTATTATCCAATTATTGTAATCCAGTTAATTATTCATTCGATTGAAGGCACATGAATATCACAGTTCATAGTATTAATAATGTTTATTGTTAAGTTATATATAAATATCGGAAAAAACGTCAGTCAGAATTCTTCAAACTCTCCTCAAGTGCCGTAATTAGTCGAGGAGTAAAGATAAATTCCTATCATCCGCATTCAATACTTTCATAATGTTACATTTTCCGCGCATACCCAGGTTCAGTCGCTGGATTTGAGTGTAATAGTGATGCTGGTGCTTATGCGCGTGTGTATAGATATTAGTGAGAATGAATTCTAGTTATAGATGACATTAATGTTAATTAATTAGAGATTGTATGATAATCCTATATTGAATAATATAATTAGTCAATGAAATAACAAATCTATATCATATTTTAAATAATGTAAATTAAAATAGATTAATTTAATAAATAGAAAATAGATATATATAATCATATGAAATAATGATAATTAAATTAATAATAATAATTAAATAGTAATAATTATTATTAATATAAGAAATAAATTAAGAATAATAATCATAAATCATAAATCGAAGCATTACCTGTGAACGATATGCGAAATACATTAATATTTGCAATTAAGAAAATTTTATATTAAAATTCACTTGTTTTTGAATAACTTATACTAAATAAATTATAATAGTAATAGCTACTATAACTCAACCTAAGCTTATCTCATTTCATAATCCTTTACCCAGAGTATTAAATAACGTGATAAAAAGGAAGCGAACTATTAAAAACAACCTGTACTGCCCTACCATGTCGGCCACCTACGTGTTATTTTCTGACTAGACGCAACAAATTTTTATTAAATGATACATTTTAAAATTACTAAGAAAGGAAATTAAAAGAAAAACAGAGTATAGTAAGAAAAGACTGACACACAGTCAAAGATGCTACATAGCGTTACCCTATAGTTGTTTATCACTATGCAAGAGTCTGCGGAGGCGAATGATGATATATTAGCCCTTCTTCTATCCCCAGAGTTATTTTTGGGCACATAGTCCATACTAGTTACAGCATTTTCTTAGCACATTAACGTTCTGAACAAGAGTGAAATATTGAAATATAAATTTAAAAATATAATATAGTTATATATGGACAGAGGTAGAGTAGCACACTCATCTTTAATTAATCATTAAGAATATGTATTATATAATATATTCTATATATATATAAATATGATAACTAAGTAATATACTAATAATATTATAATATAGATTAAATAATATATATAACATAAATATATTCTATTTATTACATAATTTTGTTTACAATCAAGAACACGCTCAGCTAATAATAGGCATAAGCACCATATGATCATAGCAACGAGAATTAGTAGAGTCGTGTTAAACACCCAGTTCTCCACACAAGTACGCTAAACCGATGGTCAATGACCCAGAAACAATGCTCATAAACCCATATACTATAGGGTTATCAACACCGACCCTACGACTATAGTATTGATTATGTCCACAGATCACCGTTACACACTAGTACAACGCAAGAGCTAAAAGACAAAAAGAATTGTTATTAAAGTTTCCGAAAAAGGCATGGTTCCACCCTAATTCTTTCCAGCTAGAAGGACATTACAGCGAAATCCATATTCTAATTATACAAGTGAATGTAAACAAAGAGTATTTCTAGTAAAACAAATTTAGGAGACTGTTAAAAACCAAGCCTCACACGCTTCGCAAGAATGGTTTTAAGAACAGTTTAAAACTCACCTGTATGATGGGCTTCGATACCTGCACCCTACGCATAAGTATGGTTATGCAGAAGCGTTTATACCACTAAAGAACCTAACAGCAGAAGGAGCCAAAAAAAACTACAGTTTCTCTGAAAAGATTTATACATCTTACCAGGATATTAGATAAAAGTAAGGCAGTCATCTATATGACAGTTAGACCTCTTTGCAGAACCCCCCGAATCGACCACTCGAATGTCAAGAGTCTTAAACAATGTGGGTGCACTCGGGGAGTAATCAGTATATCAGTAAACATTTAATAACTGTTTACACCTCGTATCAGACTCGCAAACTATGAGTAAGAACTTGAGCCGTCGTAACAGTCTAAATTTGGTATTACTACTGATACTGTTCTCCCCGAATCGCCACCCTTGTGAACCCGACCCGGTGTGCGGGGAGATTCTACCAGAGGTTACGACTATCAAATAATTAGGAATCGCCTAATTCTTCTGGAAGATATTAAGTAATCAATTCAGAGAAAATAAGATGAAATAGATCCGTTTTAAGCTCCTCTGTTATGGTCAGTAGGTAACACAATATCTAAAATATATAAATATATATATATATATTAATATAATAATATACATATTAAGTATATATAGTGTTTAAATACTATTATAAATATCATTATATAATTATATAATACTATGATATAATATATTATTCGAGATGTATTAAATTATAATTAAATATAAATAATATAAAGATTAATAATATTATTAACGGAATATATATATATATATAAGTAATATATAACCTTATATATATATTGTTGATAGTGTCAGGTGTGCTTTGATAGTATCGAGTTATGTGGATAAAAATATCATAAAATGTAAGACTCACTATGAGTAAATTGTATCACTTCTGTGTATAAATGATATCTGTATCTCTTTCAATTTGGCAGCGATAGTATCTCTTTTGAAAATCGTCTAATATGAAAGCACTGAATTTGAGCTGAGTTTATCAAAGCTATTAATACGACCTCCGTAAGTCAGAGAATAGTGTTATCATTATTTTTACAACCCTTAATGCAACATACGCAAGATTCAATCCACCCCGGGCGAAAGCCCTCATTTCGAGTTGAGGGGGTTGCCTCTACACAACTAAAAACAACATGAACATATCAACTAAAATCGTAAAAAATACGCAGTCATTGCATAGAGCGTCCCAGATAAGACGCAGGGCCTAAGAAAAACAGTGAGAGATTAAATTGAGTAGAACAACAAGCAACATGGAAAGATATTCCCACAAAGAACAGGACGAGAGAACGAGCCGACTGCAGGAAAGACAGGACGGCAGCCGCATGCGACCATATAATCTGGGACTTTGCTCAATATCAACACAATATCATTGCCACACATGACACCCCTTTGCTACGAGTCTGCGTCCTTAATAAGGTAAGTGGCACTGCTATGTGGGAATAGTCCCTTCGTACACCTGTGCCTCTCACTATTTTTACGTTTTGCTGACCTTAAATGATAGAATACAGATCGCACATACATAGACCTCGAATTACTCCAAAGATACTCTCGCGCCACACAAAACGACACTGTCGCTCTAAATCTATTCTATCTCCATATATATCCTGCATATATAAATGTACTCACATTATTAACTTATTGACTCCCTATCTATTAATATGAATAATATATGTTCCACCAAAATATAGATAATTATTAAATTATAAATAATGTTTTATTATTATATAAATTAAACCCCTTAAATATCCTTAAACACAACGCGATAAATACAAACCCGTATAACCCGGACCCAAAAAAATTATCATCACCTAAATAAGCGTCAATAAATAACTCAGGTTCATCTATAGCTAGCCGTGTCCCAATACACTTTATTGATGGTATATTAACCCTGATAATGAGCGTGAGGTTCCTGAATATCCAAATACCTCCCCAAAAAAATTATAGTTTTGAAAAATAAAATTAAATATATAATATTAAGTATATAATATAATATATATAATGTAAATATATATTAATAATATTATATAATATATTATTAATATTATTTTATTAATATATATAGATAAGTAATATACATAATTGGAAGTACTAGATCTAAGTAGAAACTCGTCACTAATAATTATCTATTCGTTAAATTAATACAAAAATGGGCGTAGTTTCACTTTACCTCTTCTATTATATAATCCTATACTTAAGTAAATATTATATTTAACCTGATAGCAGATGTCACTTTTATAAGTCAATTACTTACTCTATCTCAGAATTTAGGTACTTAATATAATCTAACTATTAATAAATGTGTTAATGAAGTATGCATGTCAATTCGATTTTAATTACTTGTGTCTTTCTATTTTCTGAAGTTTAACAGATATAAGTTAAAGAAATTTGATTTTAATTTCCTGTTGAACGTATCAAAAAGTGAAATAAGAGAACGGCAGTTTCGCGATGAACATAAAAATCTCACGATCACACAATTGTGCATTGAAATTGTTTATTGAAGGGCATAAAACAGTTTTGTATATAGATTTTGGTTACTAGTTTCTTATTCCTACTTTAGAAAAGGAGATATATACACACGCTGTGAAAGATCTTAAGAAATACTTGACAATACTTACTTAATTTAAATCTTACATCTATTTTATTTGACGCCCCATATACTAGTAACGTGAGCGACACACCGCCGCCCATTTACGTTTCTTAAAGTATAGACTAATTAGTACCCGATATAGTAGCACCGCCATAAATACGTATATATACTAAGAAGGTAGTATAATATAGGATAGATTACCCCTGCATCTATTATCTCACTCACAGGTAGCAAGGGTAACAACCTATTAGTACTAGGCGGCATACTACCTATACTATATATATATATATAATATACATCTTACTTACGTAATGGTAGACCATTTCATAAATTATATACATATAACTGATATAAGTACTAGTAATATGTATATACTTACCAGTAATGACTAGTATTACTAGTGATATAGCCTATAAATAATAGTAAATATAACTAATAGGCATGTACATCAGAGCACCATTATCTTGTTATCCTAGAGTTTCGTAACTCTCTATAAAATATACTACATAATAGACACGGCAAGACTAAATACCCAACAGACTCTACAACCTACACTACTTAAGTATATAACTTACCGGTAAATATTGTATAATAATATACTATAATCAATATAGCCCCAGTATAGTATATAGGCGTATTATGTAGTATATATAACCAACAATATAGTTCCTCGAGTAATTCCTTCTCAATATAAACAAAGACATATTAAAGATAGTTTTAAATAAATTTAGTTTTATATTAGGAATGCTAGTGATTAATATATATGTCTACGGAAAATGTATACAAATCGGTATTACATAAATATAATAACCGTCCCTACGTATATATTATGAAACTATATATATATAATACTACCAAGTTAGTAATATCATTATATATATATATATAGTACCACTACAGGCATGAATGGCTGCGAGAATAAATGTATATATGTAATAATATACTATTACTAATACCATTATATATCACTAGTAGAATCATAATAGGCAGACACATACCAGCACTAACAATAAGTAGCTACTGATCAAAGCGTATATTCATCTATACCTATATACCCCTATACGTATACCTACCAGTAACGACGGTGCGTCTATATGTGAAGTCAAATACCCTACTCATATCATTATAGCCCTATATAATACTCAGCGTATACTCCCATTTTTAATAGTATACTAAAGTAATACGGATATAATATATATTCTAACTTATTAAATTGAAGGGTAATATAATAGACATCTGAACACCAAGACACAAATTCTTCCTCTTTATACGCTCATACCTCTCATATATTCCCTAAAGTTTGCTAAGAATAATTCATTACTGGAATAAGTAAAACTATCAAACAGCTACGCAATAAACGGGACTGTAAATCTCATTACATAAAATCTAAAAATTAATTTTCTCTAGAATAAACACAAAAAGAATAAAAAGGAACAACCCACTTAACAGTCTGTGTAGTTCTTTCACATCACCTCGCCTATTTCCTTCCCCAACTATCATCTCCCTCTCATCCGACTATATCCTTTCTCCTAATACGCCTCCGCAAAGCGCTACTGAAGTATAGCAGTACCTCATGATGGCTAGATTTCATGCAGTCATAAGATACAGCTAATTTCATGAGCACATTAACGAAACTCAGACTGCAACATTATCCAACCAACAGCTTAGATTTTTACAACAGACGCATGCAAGCTGACTCTCTCTATTCACTGAAGTAAATATACAAAATTACAACAACCTCCTCACCTAGAGGGGACCAAGTTCAAATATTAACGGTCATAACACTTGAAAACTAAATTAATTTAACTATTCAGGCAGTAAACCTGTTTCTTTTGTTAAGTACTAAGTATGTATTTATGATAAAATATTTAAAAAAAATTTGAATTTCTACTTTTTTTGTTTCGTATCTATAAAACATCTGTAAGCCCCCAAAATTCAAATTATAACCTTATCAAGAAACTATATAAAGTATATGACTACACTACCATACTCACCTATAAAAACGCCACCAATAAACTAAATAACACCATAATAACAGTATACGGCTAATAACATAGCACTGTTATCTCGACCGTACTCGGTCCACCAAATAATAGGAAACTACTAATAAGAATAGTACGGGCCATGTACACAATCTCACAAAATTATAAAATATATTCTAATAACACAACAGGGCCTATAATAGTATATATATACTAATAGTTAATTATCATAAAACTATACTAAGAAGAGACAAACTTATACACAAGACGTACTAAGAAAATATAGAGAAAATAGTCCAACATTAGGCGCTACATAAACGAATATACGTATAAGGACCACGACACAAGCTACGCCGCATATTCACCGACCTCACTCCTATAGTACCAGCCAGCAGGTGGATATGATAAGATACTACTATAATATATAATGACATAAATAATATAGTAAAGCTAGCTAGTATAGTCAAGTATCATTAAGCCATAGATAAAGTAATACCATATAATAACGTAGTACACGATAAGAACAACGGTATATAGGGCGAACGGGATAGCATAACAGTTCAGCAAAAGGGTCAGTACCTAGAGTACTCACTCCAACTATGATGAAATAGCCCTAAACTCACTACTAATATAGGTATTAGGCAAACGTAGGGTGACGATACTAGAGCGAAGAGAGATATAAATAATGATATATAGTAAGCCTATCAGAGATGATAATAATATATATAGATTATATAGATAGTGTATAGAAGTATATATTATAGTTACTGTAGTACTAGATAAGGGAATATAAGATAGGCGGGAAATGACGTATAGATAAGAGTATATAGTAGGTAAGTAGTATGATATATTGAATAATATATGATAGTACTAATATATTATAGTATAGGGATAGATAGTAGTGAGGGTATTAGATAGTATACAGTATGTTGATACTATGAGGGCGGTTTAGTATAGGTTATATTATAGGGTGAGTTATATGATAATATATAGTATGTATGATAGGTAATAGTGTTAGTAGTATAATAGGAGTAAGATATGTGTTACTATATAGTATAGTATATTAGATATATAATCTTAGTAGTATTAGGTTAGGTATATGGTATAGTATAATAGTAGTATATTGAGTAGTAAGTAGGTATATATATAGGTAATATATAAAGGTATAAGGAGAATTATATATATTAAGTAGCCAATATATGATAGTTATAGGATAGATAGTCATACGAAGGTACTATTACTAGAATAATATATAAAGGAGTATATATAATAAAAATTATATAATATGGATTGTAGGGTATAGTGAGATTATAGAAAATGAAGTGGTAATGTGAGTAGATTATATAAATGGAAAGAGGTATAACATAAATTATAGAAGCCATTATAATGGTGTTATATGTCGATATTGGTATAAGATAATAGATTAATGATAGAGTCATAGGCAATAGTAGTGAATATAGTATTAGTTAAAGAAGATGTAGCATTGCTCACCTTGGGCACGTCGCTATTTGGAAGCTTTGTATGAATTGCAGCATTCAGAAAACCAGCGCACTCCATGCGCGAAGCACAGGTCCCTCAGAGAACATACTGATACCAAATGCGATTACTAGCCTTACCGAGGACAGTATAAGAGACATATTCTTAGAGAAAAGAATAGTCGTTAATTTTTCATTTCCTCATCATAACTCAGACAATCATCGGTAATGCGCACAGGAGCACACGCTTTGGAGTATTGCCAAGATACTAATTAGCTGTATCGGAGTCTCTGAGGTGAAATCCCAGATCGTCAATCGAATACGCCAAGATATAGTGACACTCTACGGTAGAAGAGTATTCCCGCAGGCTGCTACCTATTTCGATGCGAGTGTATATAAAATCTTCATACTCCCAGGCGATTCGGTAGTGGAAATGATAGATTGTCTAGATGTGATATGGCATAGTAGGTAAGGAGTACGTCGGACTATGTATTTGGAAGAAGTGTCATGCTAGGCTCTGGAGCGTATTACTGAGGCAGTGGTCTCCGAAAGCAGCATGTACGCGCTGATTTGATCAGGGCAGACAGTAGTAGGATCAGCACGACGAGTGGATGTAAACAGGGGCTGCTCATAGTAGTTGACTAGCTGTTAGAACTATATGCGTAAGGACAAAACGATGGCATCAGGCGTAACCAGATAACATCTGGATGGAGATACGCGCTGTGTATAGAACATATGGAGAGTTCTCTATCATGTATCTTCATAATGCGTGTGAGATTTGAGTATTTGAATTCTTCATACAAGATATGAATGCATAACTCGATAGCTCAAGCACTCTCTGTAATAGACGTACACTGAAGCAGATATTACGCAGTTCATCTGCTAATATTGATCTCGAGTTCACGATATGAATTGTATGGAGTTGCTTGAATTCCAACAAGACTGTCCTCGATCCATCAGTTGATGTGGTTTCTAGAATTCGTATTGTATTAGTTGTCCTCCTCGTCGGTCGACTCATCTTAGCTGAAATTGTGTATATTATTCGGATAAAGCATTCGATAGAACTACTTAGTATTACTATCATTGCAGCGCGAGTGTCTACATCATGTTCCCAATGTGACCAGAGTCTGTAAAGTACCGTTAATATATGAGAGAGACACGATAAGGTCGCGCCTCTAGTGGATGCAGTAACGGTATATAATTGACTTAATAACTTAGGTACCGATGTGTTTTCGTTTATTTTTGAGGGGATCAATGGATTATTTAGCAGTGACTTGTGGTTGTGATTCCATTCTTTATATCCCATGAATTGGTCGTCTCATTGATATAGGATGACTTAGAGAGCTGTGTAGATTATGCATTCTCTGCCGGAGCCGATCAACATTTTGCCTGGAAGACAGCCAGGCTTTACTAGTAGGTCTAGCTAAGTCTGATGTGTCTGTTGTGTGAGAAGACGAGGCTTCATATTGCAGATGATGATAACGCGGTAAGACGTTCATTAGACTTATATCCCTCTTAGGACTCGCGGCGACCCACTCGGTCAATATCAATCATCTCCATCTCGGTAGAGAGTTATCACATATCTAAAAGTACTATATATGCTGCCGACTGTGCTCATTCAGAGGTAGGCGGTTCGTCCAAGTGGAGACAACATTTATGTGGGGATGATGTCCAGCATCGTGCTACCCCAAAAGACCCCTGAATGTTCTTATACGACAAGATGAAAACTCGCACACGCTGAGGACTCCGTTCTCAATCTTATACGGTTCTGAGATTGGTTTTCTTTGCTATAGATACCGTGCCAGTCGCGTCCCAATATGACATTTATCAGCATTTGGTTCACTAAACCTCTGATCTAGAACAAGCACAATTTTAGGATCTTTGGGACTCAGAATCGTGCTCGCCCCGCCGCGTGCCTGTGCACTCACACGCTAACTGAGGGTGCGTGATCGGCTAGTTCGCGCTTTGCTCTCGCTGAGGAGGAGAATTTTGCTGTACAGCGATTAAATGTTTTGTGTAGGTGTTGTAGTGATGTTGAGTAGAGGTTGATTTTTTGAAGCCGTGTGTGGTGGTTGGGAAGGAAAGTTGTGGCTGATTGGTGAGAATGATCTTTCATAGTGACACATGAAGAGAGGGAGGGTATGAGTCGATATGGAAGAGGGGAGGGTGGGATCTTTTCTTGCTTGAATTGAGATGATAGTTTTTTTTGCCAGAGAGAGGAGTGTAGTGAACCGTGACAAGATTTGTTCAAATTGTATATAAAATAATAAATAGGAGTAGGTTTCGTTGTTTAATGAAGTTTGAAATTTTGGGTGTGAGTGTAAAGTTTTTATGGTTTTGATAAGTGAAGTAATTTCTAATGTAGTAAATGGGGGTTTGGATTGATTTCTAATTTTATTTTGAGGTTGCGTATATTTTTATAATTATTTGGTCATTTGTTTGTTGAAGATTTTGGTGTTGTGTCGCGTAGTTTGGTACAAGGATGTTGAGTGTTGCCTTGGGGAGGAAGTAGTATTTTTTCTCCTTAAAGCCTCGTTGTAGATCGGTGTCTATTTTAGGATCTGATGGAACCTTCACTGACCTCTCTCTCTCTCTCCTCTTCTCTCTCTCCTCTCTCTTCTCTCTCTCTCTCTTATATATATATAGTATATATAGTATATTATACTATATATAATATTAATATATATATATAAATATATATATAGTATATATAAATAATATATTAGTTAATATATATATATTATAATATATAAATACTATATATGTATATATATATATATATATATATATAATATATAATATATATATAGTAATATTACATATATATAATAGTAATAATTATATAAATATAGTATATATATATAGGGCTGTATATATATAGTATATATATATACATATTATATATATATATATATATATATATTTATATATAATAGAATATATATATATATATATTTTATTTTAGAGGTAATAATTATGTTATTTTTTTCTTCAGGCTTCCCATGTTGTCATTTAGGTGTTTTTTGATTTTCTGCCTTATGGGTGGAGAAGAGATTGAAAATTTGTGTGTTTAGGGAGTTAATTGAACTGCTCAGATCTGGTGTAGATTTTTCGTCATATGATGATTCTTTGTTTTATCAGGTGCAGATTTCAGGTGTTAATGAGAGGTTGTGTAGTGTTTTCTATGGCCCTTTGTCACTTAGAAGTTGGAGGCTTTTTGTATTACTTTGGGATTTATGCTCTATGGCCTTTGTAGGGAGAGGGAGTTGCTGATTTCCATTTGTAGTAGGCGAGTTTCTTGTACTGGGTGAATTTTTGACAATTTTCCTTTTTGTAGTATTGTTGCAATATTTCATGTTCCAATTGAGTTATGTTTTGCTGTGTGTATGTGATTTTATTGGATGTGATCGAAGCAAGACCTATTCTGGTCCATGTTATGTTTGAAGAGAGAAAGGAGATGGAGGAGAGAGAAGTGAGTTTGGCGAAGGTTTGTGATTTGGTTTAATTGATTGTGGTGGAATCAAATTTCCGGTTTTTCAAATTTTATTATATTGGACGTATCAAGTTGTCATCGAGGATGTTATGAATTCTGGTTTCGTGACGGTGTTCTTGAGCAGGCCTGCATATTAGGCGTTGAAGTTGAACCCTAGTGTTTAGCTGGTGAGTGTGTTATAGGAATTTAAGTTAGGTTTGTAAGTTGTTTGGACAGGGTTTAATGTGGCGTGGGGATTTGTATATGTTTAATATGCTGTGGGAAATATTATTGATGAGGATAGTAAATGATTGGATGTTAAGGATAGGGTCATTTAATAGATTGTCAGTTTCTGGTGTAGTGTTTGATAGTGAAAGGGTTTTTAATTAGTGTTAATAGGGTGTGGTTTTCTGCAGAGTGTCCGAGTAGATGGAGTCGTATCCATGTATAGACTGGTGTTCTTGGAGGTATGTGTGGGTTCATGGCTTTCTGACAGGGCGTATATCATGTATTTTGTTTGTTCAGAGGAAGGCGAAGATTCTGAATGCTTTGTGGTAGCGTTTATATTGATTTAAGATTTTATTGTTAAATTCATATTTTTCGAGTGATTGGGGGGAAATTTAGGGGGTTGCAAATAAGAAGCCATGGTGTGGTATAGCGTGGGCAACTTTAGGAAAGGGGAACATTGTTTTTGGAATGACATACACCTGCTTCGTGTAAACATCTCTATAGATCAGCATTCCCAACCTGGGGGTAATACCCCCAAAAGGTTGTAGAAGAATGGGATTTCGGAGGTAAATATAAGTAGCAGGAATTGGATCTCAGTACAAAAACAAAATCATCTGATTCAAATGCTAACAACATTACCAAATCATTAATCATTCGTGATTAGTTAGCGAATTAGAAAATTTTAGGTAAAAAATTATTACCTAAAATACTTAATACAAGCCTTTGGAGAAATAAAAAAAAATAAACCTGTGCAGAGAATATAAACGAGTATGTTTAAGCAAGGCTCAAGGATACAGTTGGCCAGTTTTTCGCGACAAATTGCAGCTTTGACCCATAACGCCGAGCTGCGAGTGAGGACGTTTAGATTTCCCAGAATAACAATGGTGCTCCGGGGAGAAAAATGGAAAAAGAAATTTGGGCTTTTTCATTTTTTCCAACAGAAATTTTCAAAAATACTCTCCACTTGTCATCAGAGTACATTCTATCAGCAAATATTTCCTGATTTGGAAAATCGGCAAGTAAACGCTTAGGTGCTAAGACCCTTTTCAGTGGATGAAGGGAAAATATAATACTGAAATGAAGAGCAAAGCACAATTCCTTGGACTTGTCACAAAGTATCTTTACAGCACTAAAATAGGATTTCCGAAGACACAAATAACAACATTTTGGCGAAAAGATTGGTTAGCGAGTTATCCTTATTATGGAAAAGGCTTGAAAATACTGATCTCTTCGCCACAACTTACAAGTGTGAAAGTGAAATTTGTCAATGTTGGACAATGAAACAAGCAAGAACCCTACTTTGAACTTGCAGCTACAGACTACGATGTGATAGCCGAAACTGCCCAATATTAAACAAATGTTGAAAATTAAAAGCGAATATCAACCGTCTCATTGGCTTACAGTATTTACTTCTTGATCTTAATAATAAATTGCTAACAAATACAGGGTTTTGCTTATGTTGAAGTGATTAAAATTAGATAAAAAACAAATATAAATTTTTCGTAATTTAAAGAAAAAAGCAAAATGCAAAGCAAAATAATAATAAGTATTATTTAGTATAAATATATATATACTATATATATTATATATATATATAATATTATATATATTTATATATATATATATATAATATTATAGTATATATATATATATATATATAAAGTATAGTAATATATATAACACATATTATACTATAACTATATATATATTATAGATATATACTATATTAGTTTTGTTAAACTAAACTTTGTGGGTGGTATCTTTCGTATATTATCGAACCCGCTTTATGGGATAACCTCAAAAGTAAGGTTGGGAAAAACGCTGCTATAGATGAATGGTTATTCTCTGTTGCGCGTTGGTTGCAGATGGGCATCAAAGTAATATTTGATTGGCAGGGAGGGATGTATGCGCCAGATGTGTTCTCAATGTACGCAAAGTGTGAGTGTAGAAGACCGCTTCATTTCTATGTGATAGGGCATTCGAATACATGCAAAGTTCTATCGTGGATAGAGGAGTGTACAGGCGTGACCTTTTGAAGTCTATGCAGAGCTGCTGCGGACTACGATTCTGTACCGCGAGACTACTACACAGCGATGTATTCGAACGTACACGAACTTCAAAAGAAAGCACAAACGGTACACAAAGTCCCATGCCAAAAGCAGATATTGAGAAATGAGGACACACATATTCTTTACTAGGTCCAGCGCGTCGTTTACTCACACACTCACAGCGCCTTCTATTATATGCACGACATGAGAGTCTTAGCATATATTAACACATCGTATATCTCCATTCATTCATTTCTTCACTATCTACTCGACCCAAACAACTATATCATCGCCTACATTATCAGGGATTCAGTGCCCCTATCACCTGCATGGTAATGCCTTAATCTTTAGGTAAATATATATATAGCTTATGTATATATATATATATATATATACATATATATATATATATATATATATAGTATATATATTATATGTATATATATTAATAACCTATATATTTATAGAGTATATATATACCGTATATATATAATATATAGTATAAATACTTATCAGTATATATAAGGACTTATAAGTATATTATAAATATAATCGCTATACAAAGTTAGGTAGTATATGGTAGCCTCCACTATAAAAGTGGGAATATATATAGTGAGTGATACGTATAAGTATATTATACATAGTATATAATATACTATACTATAGTAATATTAGTATAAATATATATATATATCTATATATATATATATATACTATCGCCCATAGTAACTACACCTATATATCTATATATATATTAATTATATATATATTATAACAGGTGGATATTAAATCCGGGTGTATTTTTTTTAAATGATGTCAATTTATATAAAAGCCTCGATGAGCTCAGATGGGGCACTCGCCAACAAAGCGATTGTTCTTGTCACAACTGGCGTCGGTGGATAATTAATTATGCTATTGGGCTTTAGCTTGTCTTGCTCGGACGTTGGAATTGAGACACCCCTGCCTAGATTAGGCTCTCTCTGACCCAGAGCGCGGTGTTGTATCTGTAAAAAAAATGACAAATATATAATATATACATATAAATATATATATATATATATATAAGATATATAATATATTATATTATATATATATATATATATATAATAATACGTATATATATATATAAACGTCTCGTGATGAAGGAGTTTTGACTGCTAAGTTAAAGGAAGTAATTTATGAAATTTCTCCTCTGATTTTTATCTTTTGTAGAAGAATTAAAACTCTGCTGCAAACACGTGGTGGCGACATATTTATAAGCGGTTTTAAAGTTCGAATATGACTCCACGTGTAGTTGTTTGCTCTGAAAAGAGGATAAAGCACGTTGAAAAGAAGTTTATATAATAATATGATATAATATAGTATATAATATATTATAATATAATATATTACTATATATCCCTATAATATATATATATATAGTATAGTACCCCTATTTGATATACTTGTATATACTATATATATAAATTGGAATATGTTTCACCTATTAACAGGAACACACACAATACACACACACACAACCGAACACACACCACACACCTACACACACACACACTCACACACACACACACCACAAGATTAAATCTTGTAATGTTGAATTCTCGTCTCAGAATTTTCAATCTTCAAGCCCTAATTCCTGCAGACGAAAGATAAAAATCCTATGCATCTGATTAGATATTTTATCAAGAACCTCGTTTTCCATTCATACTTGGGATCCATCGCTCTTTACGACAATTTCTAATAAATAATAATAATTTAATAATAATATAATATTTAATAATAATAATAATAATAATAATAATAATAATAATAATTTAATGAATAATTAATTAAACATATTATATAAATATTGATTAAATTAATAGAGGAATTGATAAATAATAAAAAATTGGGTGGAGATAACTAATGAATAATTAATAATAAAGTTATAATAATTAATAATATGAATGTAATAATAATAATAATAATAAGAATTAATAATAATAATAATAATACTATTATTACTTGTCATAATAGCAGTGTTCATCGCTGATTATGAAAATTTCTACAATAATAATAAAATAATAATAATAATAATAATAATAATAATAATAATAATAATAATAATAATAATAATAATAATAATAATAATAATAATAATAATAATAATTAGAGTATTACCTTCAAATTTAGTCATATTATTATTCATTATTATTATCTAATTATGAATTTATTATGCCTTAAAACTTATATTATATTTTATCATATATATCATTATTATTATTATTAGTTATTATGATATTATTATGATTATATTGATTATGATTATTATTATTTTATTTCATTTTTAATAATCATAATAATAATAATAATAATAATAATAATAATAATAATAATAATAATAATAATAATAATAATAATAATAATAATAATAATAATAATAATAATAATAATAATAATAAAAGAGATCCCAACGTTCTTGAGCAGCATTACATAGTTTACAATTTAGACTATTATATTCAACACCTACATTTTCCATAACTCAAAATTAATCACACACTATTTAACATTAAATAACCAATAAAAAAACACGGTTAATATTTGCATTACGATAAATTTGAATGAACTAAATTATAAGGAATGAAACAAAAATAAAAACTCACGATAAGATTAATGAAATAGTATGTTTATCGCCATCTGTTGGCAATATTATCGTTTTTAAGGCTATTGCATCCAACGATAAGCAATTTTCTGCACATTCAAGAAAGCTCAAGGGAAATGAAATTTAAAAAATATATTTGAGAAACCAACCCACAAGAGCTACTATTTTTGAAATTATATATATATATATATATATATATATATATGAATATTATATTATATAGTATATATATGATATAATAATATAATATATATATATATGTATTAATTAATATATATATAGATATTATATAAATAGTATAGTATATTATAGTATAATAGTTGATTATTGTAAGTTTATAGACATTAGCTTAACCCTTAGTGCCTACTGAAGCTGGACGTGAGGGCAGCAAACAGTACCAGAAATCAAAGTGCGGGGGTGATTAAATAAGTTAGTATTCGCGCCCGGTCCAACATACGCAGTGGTCCTTGTAGGCGCTTGCTACGACACGCAGAACGGCACGGGGTGTGAAATTTGTCGCTTCTTCGCGCTCTTCGTCGCGCTCTTTCGGATGAGTATTATAAGAGTATATAAGAAGTATGTAAGGTGGGAAAGTGAAAATAAAAGAGTAAGAAGAAGGTGTAAGAAAGAGATGAGTGATATGAGTGATTATAAGAACGATAGCGAGATAGGAATGAAGAACTAGTATGAATATTAAGCTGATAGGACGATAGTTTAAAGTAGTAGAGAAGGATTGGCCGAATTGACGGTAAGGGATGTCGGGAGGTCAGCGCTATTCGCCAAAAGACCGAATAATGCGATGTCGGCGTGGTGTGCCTGAACGATCGGGCCGAAGATTGAGCTGAGTAAGAACAATAAAATGCTAGCGGTCAACAGTGAGGGAAAAGTTGAGTCAAATGTGTAAAATGAAAGGTGTAAAAACTTTAGTTTGCGAAAAATTAAAAAGGATTTAGCCAAAGGGGTGGACCACTGAGTGGCGGAAAATCTTTGTGCAAAAGGCAGATCCGAGAAGAAGGCCTTGACATGGTCAATGTGCACAAAAATGAAAGTCAAGTGAGTTGATGTACGGATGATGGACCAAAAGTGAGTGAGTCGGAGAAGGGAGAGTGGCTGCTATCAAGTCAGGTGTGCAAGGGCACCCTAGCAGGCAGCAGGGCAATGATGATGTGTCAGAGAGTGGGTTTATAAGATAGTGCTAGGTACTGCAGAAGCATTAACCTTTCGCATCACCATTCAGCCAACGGCAAGCGGCAAAATGCGTTGAGAACTTACTAGATGGCAGGGGGGGAAGGTCAAACAGCGTAGATTGGAGAGGCATGTACGCGGAGACGCGGGAACAGAACGGATGATGATGCGAAAGATGTGTGGAAGCAAAAGTCCCCTGTCCAGTAACACGCGTGGGGGCTGATGCAAGCAGAAAAGTGGGACTTTGAGTCAGTGCAAATTATTCCAGTAGCGTGAATCAGTCGACATTATTCACTAAAACCAAGCCATGGAAACGCGAAGAACAGGTTCTCGGCGCACAGAGAGTCCCTGGCCAGTAGCAAGAAAGTCTTAGTGTTGTAAATGAGCAATTAAAGCGAAAAGCTTGCAGGGAACGAATTACTACTGCGGGAAGACTGGAGAAATCAGTGAGATCAGGACAATTGATGAGGCGAAAAGTAATAGACTCTATATACTAGTGATTGTCGCTTTGAGTTATTTTGTTTATTCCGGGATTCCGGAATAAAAGCACATTTTGGGATGAAAAATTAGCATATTGAACAAATCTATTTGGATAATACTTTTTCATACTTTAAAAGAATTTATTCTAAAAGATTGTTACAAATATTATTAGCCCTTTATAAATAATGACAATTTCGTATAGAAAAAAGTAATGTTATAAGTAAAATTCATAATCTTCATATGACAATTTTAATTTACGAAAACTTTATACATTTAAAACCTAATACAGTTATATTCATAAAGTAAACATGGAAATGACTCAAAATTACAAATTTTTGTCCATAGCTAGTTTTTTTTGTCTTTAATCCATATCCATACAGTTAATTTTAAATGTGTTTGCATACATTTCTTCCAATATTTTGTAATGCAATTAATATTATTTATTGTCAGACTTTTATACCATTATGTATCGATGTATTATTTATTGGCAAGAAGCGTTTCATGCCTTCCATTCAATGTAAGGGACGCAGGGTTGGGTTGATTTTTTGAAAAAATCAGGTATTTGTTTATTAGTTTTTGATGATTGTTTTGATTTTTGATTTTTAGATTCGTGACGTCACGAAATATGTATATATATATATATATATATATATATATATATACACACATAACATATATCTAATACCATAACTATAATATACATATATATATTCCAAAAAATGTAGGAATAATATCACAAAAAGTTTCTGTAACTTCTTAACTCCATAACGCACCATATGTATATATATATCTTTAATAACATATAACTAACAACTAATAACCATATATATATAAAGAGACAGTGAGAAGACGCAGAATCCAATCTAGATTGACCCATTCAGCTACATAAGTTAAGAATTAAAGATAATTTTTAATGGCAATTAACTATCTCTTGATGAATGGTATTTATAATTAAGAAGCCACATGGGCCTACCCACCTAGACTGTTCCAGTCAACCAACAATATATAAATTAAAAAGCCGCATTGGCGCCTCTAGAGTGTTCAGTCAGTCTATTTAACACTTGTAATAAAAAAAAGTATTCAGAAGCTGTGGGCCTATCTGGGACTGTCCCAGATCAGCCCATAGTAATTAATAATCAAGAATACAAAATTGAGTGCATTGAACAACACTTCAATTAGTTTTAACTGTTGTTGTTTCTCAATAAGTTTTCCCTTAGGTGTTGTTTCGTGAATTCGAATTAAGCATCGGCATAAAAACCCGATCAACCCCATAAACTAAAGAAGTAAAAGAATCATTTTTAAAAATAACTAAAAATATTTAATGAATGAGTATTTATATTAAGCTTCATAGACTACTAGACTACCGGAAATTTCAGCAAAGTTAATAAATAAAGAAAAATAATTAAGAGCCGCATGGGCCTATCTAGACTGTCCCAGTCGGCAAATAGTAATTAATATTAGGTAGTCCAAATTTCTTCAATTATTAGTTGTGGTGACTGGGACAAATCTAGATCTCAGGCCCGCTCACAGCTTTTCTCAGTATCGCTCTTTAATGGTAGCCATGGATTGTTCAGGGACTTGTTTCTGGGGGCCAATGTGATACAGTATTGTTCGCAAATACATTATTCGTTGCGACTGGGACGGTAGGCCACTTGCCGGCTCTTAATTATAAATAGTATTCATTAATTACATTAATTAGGAATTATTCTTAATTCGTAATTTTTATGGGGTGGCTGGGATATTCTAGAGGGACCAATGCGCTTCTCACATTTATTAATTTTTATTGATGCTTTAAGCTCGAGTCAAGGGACCATACCGGCTCTTAAAGTACTATTCTTATTTATAATGAGTTGACTGGGGACATTCTGGGGATCATGTAACGTATTCATGCAGTATGGTAATGACCATAGAGCTGGGACGTTTAGATAAAGCCCATGCGGCTTCTTAAATACTCGCCACATTTACATTATTATTATCGGAGTTGACACAGGGACACATTCTAGAAAGGCCAACTCACGCTGCCAGTACATTATTTAATTGGTTGACTGGGAGAGTCTAAGGATTCATGACTTCTTCATTGAAGTCACTATTGTGTGAGTTCCTTTGACCTTGACCTGCACAGCGTAAGTATTTTTAGTATTAATTATTATTAGTTGACTGGGACAGTCAAGATAGGCCTAGGCTTAAGTATTATTCTTATGTACTATTTATTATGGGTTGACTGGGGGACATTCTAGAGTGGCTACGGCTTCTCAATTATTAACTTTTTATTGGTTGAGCTGGGACGGTCTAGAAAATGAGACCATGCACTTTACCAAGCATTATTCTTATTAATGCGGGTTATTTTAGGACGATACAGAGGGTTAATGCAACTGGTACTAATTGAATAATAATTAGGCTACATGCTCTAGAAACTCAGCCAAATCGCCCTGTCTATGCAATAAAATAAATACTTAAACCTAAAAGTCATTACCTTAAATTTCAAATCAACCAATAAAGAAAATAATAATTAAGAGCCACATTACATTAATCCTTAATTATACTAAATAATAATAAGAATAATATAACCGCATATCTAGACTAATCGAACAGCTCAACTATTATGCCTCATGTTAATAATTAAAATAATAATTAGAGCCGCGCAACGCACCAAGTATCCCAGTCAGCTCTCAGTAAGCAAAGTCTCAATACGCAAACCGCATGGTCTTTAGACTATCCCAGTCGGCCAGCGTAAAGTAATAATTAAGCCGTTCAGCCTAAAGATAATACGTCAACTCATAATAAATATCAAATAATAAACAAGAATAATACTTAAGAAGCGGCATGGGCCTATCTAGACTTCCCAGTCAGCCAATAATGATGACAGTACATAATAATATATGCTCATTAAAGACACATTGAGCCCTCAAGGTGTCACGGTCGACTCCGCGCAATAGAGTAGGCGTATTACTTAGAAGCCGCATGTTCCTTTTAGACTGTCCTTGGAGTCAACTAAATAAATATAAGCAAATTGCCGCATTGCCCTCAGTATTCCCAGTGCATTGCAGCAAGCATGGGCTAAGATAATCTTCAAGTGTGGATTTGTCAGGATTAGCTTCAGGGCCC
This sequence comes from Trachelipus rathkii, assembly GCA_015478945.1. Taxonomy (NCBI): domain Eukaryota; kingdom Metazoa; phylum Arthropoda; class Malacostraca; order Isopoda; family Trachelipodidae; genus Trachelipus; species Trachelipus rathkii. Next base: position 28,105 of record JABUQX010054049.1, on the reverse strand, counting down.
TATTTACATCTGAAGCCAAGTCCACCCTGGTTTGGATGCCCTCTAGTTATCTATATCTTACCACTATAGTAATCATTTGATGAAGAAAATTGTTGATATGTTAAATACTATTTCTTCATATTTATTATATCATTTATACATTCCCTCATACAAAACAATATTATATAATTAGTCACCACATCTAGCAGTGGTGCAATTTTTGGCTTCAGGCTGATTGGGTTCACCCAAAATCTACAAGTAGCAATGAAACAGCAACACTAAAGAGAGTGTTACGGGCTTCCACAGGATTTAATGCCAATAGTTTGTTTGAAAATTGAAAAATATATTAAAAACTTCCTAATATATTTCGTTTGCTTTAATTTTGCTACAAATTAAAGATAATACTGAAATGGAAACACCGAAAATGAAAAAAAGAATAAAAAATGACAAGTGAAGTAATTCAAGAAGTTCATGGCCTAGGGATCAATATAAAGAAAGCTCAGGTTGGGTTTTTAGTTTGGACCTAGAAGGTTCTATGGAACCACCTTCACATATGTATATATATATATTATATAATATACATATATAAATCATGTGTATTAATATATTCTTTTTAAACATATATATGTATATCATATATATATATATATATATATGTATATATATATATATATATATATATTTCTTTCATACTCTTTCTTTAATAATAATAATATCCATAATATAAATATAAGCATATATATATATAACTCTATACATATATATGTATGCTCTTTCTTTCTTAACATTATATATATATATATATATATATTTTTATATATATATAATAATAATATATGTATATATAATAATAATATAATAATAATAATAATAATATATATAACAATAAATATAACTACTCATATATATACATATATACCTTATATATGTAATATAATAATAATAATAATAATAATAATCTATGTACACACATATACATACAATATATAACTCAACTCACTCTTATATATATATATATGTATATATAATAATAATAAATATACATAAATACATATTTATGTGTATATAACATGTATATATACATATCTGTTTATTGTAATATATATATGTATATATATATATATATCTATCTACATACTCTATATACTCTATATATATATAATAACCTTATGTCCATATACTGCCCGCCTTGCCTGTACTCATATACACTAACCATACCGCCATATATACGCTGCCACCGCCTCCATATACCACTTATATGCATATATCTCCTTGCCCTTATATCTTTGTATATATATAATTTGTCCAGTTGGCATTTTTAAAGGGCTGAGAATTGCTTCGAGTGGCGTTTCAGGTACGTCAGTAAATGTTTGGACAGATCTTTTTAATGTCTGGGACGAATATTTATAAAGAAACTTGTCCAAAGAAAGTTGGTTCAGGCAATTTGTTCACAGTTTTTGATAAGCAGAAATAATAATCATAGAGCAACAAAGAAGGCATGTGCTAATCAAGGCGAGCAAACTGATTAACACTTACTATTCTCCAGCGAAGTTTGTCAGCTTTCAATTGACCTGTTTTTTTGAGAACTTGTCCAATAAAGCGTCGTTTCATCCTTTATTTCGCTGAGGTCTTAGTTTAGTCAGAAGAAATTAGCACGGCTGGTGCTCTTTCTTGCTTCCTTAATTTGAGGAATAGGCTGATCATTCATAATTTTATTTAATGTTAGCTTTGTTCTATCTCAATTGTCAAATATGTCGAACTGGATTATAAGTGAAATTCCACTTCTCCATTAGTTAGACTTATGATTTCCACTTTCTTGCCAACAACAGTAACGAAGAAGAATGTGTTGCTATCTGAATTCTTCTGTCCCACAATCTCAGATCATTAATCTGTTGCTACCAGCGCAAGCTCAGCTGGTGAGCATTCTTTCCTTAATTGGCTGTTTGGTCCTCTTTCATCTTCATTCAGGTAGATCTGTTTTAGTTTCCACCACACACGTGAAAGCTCAGACAGATATTTGGCTTAATAATATTTGACTCAATAGCTGGTACATCTATCCATACTCTATACCATAAACAGCCCTTCATTTTGTTTTTTAAAAACTCAGATTTCTGTTGGATCATTGTAGACCCTTTTCATGGTTTATGTTTTGAAATCTACCAGTTGGCCGGGGTTTTGGGGAGTTCTCATACTAATCTGACTCTTCTCACTTTTTTTCTTTCACTTTAACATCATTCACTATTATGCCGAAAATTAATTATTCCTTTTACTTTGAAAGGTGTCCACTCAACAGCAGATAACTAGTACTAAGACTAACAGGATAGCCTTAGAACATCCGATATCTGATCTTTTCGCATTCTTAAGCTTGGCAGAGAAAATTTTGTCATTTACACCTCAAAAACTCACTGGGTTCTTATCTTTCTATGGACACTCTTTCACAAGCTTTACAACACTTTCAAAAGCACAAGCTAAAAACTTCCTTCCTCTGATAATTTGATAGTCTATAGGTTTTTATTATCCAGTGATCTTTCTTAGGTGGATCGCATTGCTTCTCTCCTTAAGGAAGCCTATAAGGGTGTAATCTAAAGGCGACTTTAGGAACTCTACCGCTCTTGTTTTTTAACTCTTTCTGTTCCAGGCTGAAGTTTCGGTTTGTTCGCTCGTCCTCGTATGGAGTATGCAGGACATATCTATTGTGGCTTCACTCATGCAACTATCATTGAGAGGAAAGAGTCTAACGTTTTTAGGTTTATTAATTCATCTCTCACTGACTCTTTCCAATTCCTCTCTGAACGGAAAAATGTTGCTTTACTTCCTCTATATTAATAAGTATTCAGGGTGGAACACCATTCTTCTAGAACTTTATATCGGTTCGGTAAAATCTTCTTTGATCGCTTTCTCCCCTAACTCTTTTTGATTTCCAAATGACCAAACATATCGCTCAAAACATGAAACAACATAGTAAAGGGTTTGAAACTCCACTTCTCCTTTTTGTTTTCCCTTTCCTCTAAACTTTACCTTACCTTCAAACGTGTAGTATTCCAGGTTCAAGATACATCTATCTAAAGTATTTATCTGGCACTCGAAATGACACACTCAAAATAATGCAAGTAACAATGCTTCAAG